>JALLPD010001797.1:0-11288 GCA_036940065.1 Cyclotella cf. meneghiniana | reverse complement strand
TGCTTCAACCTTTTCTACAAAATATAAGTTGTATAGAAAGGGCTTAGGTCAGGAGGAGAGAATCGGGCTCAGTTGCCCATACAACTAAGTTTTGAAAAATCTTGATTGTGACCAACAATCCAAGAAATTATCCTTCAGGACATCTTGAGGTCATACATATCTCAAATCTTCCCAGAAAGTGATCGACACATTAAGGTCTAGATTATGGAGGTGAGGGAAAACATAAATCTCATCCTTAGCTATGTTGGAAATCTGAGAAGGTGAGAGTTTTTAATTATATACATGTCGATTAATTTGAAAAAGGGTAAGTAGTTCTTATCCAACATTAATTACAAAATTAAAAATCTCATTTAATAGCCATATACCTTCTAATGTGAGGAGAAATCAATCATGCTTACTATTCACAATCATGTGACAAGTAGGCTGCCAGGACAAAAAATAATGGTTTGCCAATCATGTGGTGAATATTTAAAAATGACAGTCAATTGTGTACCAGGTAGTGATCGATTAATACTTGTTTGACAGTTTAACAACAGTTGAAATGTCAAAGTGATTCTGGGCTATGGTTAACATTTTTTTAGTGTTGGTTGTGAGGGAGTGGTTGAAAGAGGGTCAGGGGCTCCTGATTTTCTGACTTTGGTCATTACCATACAAAAGATATCATTAATTGCTTTAAGTTTGAAAAAATTGCTGCAATGGACAGATGCCCTCATGCTATTTTGTTACATTATTTGAAGAGCATTCAAATCCATGAACCACAATTGTGGAATCATGATTAGAATGATATCCTTACACAGAGGCATGACTTCATGGGTCATATGCAAGTTCCAAATGGGAATCAGTAGCAATAAATGTATTCTCATGATGTAGAATTTTGAGAATGAGATGATGATCATGATTAATATGGCCCATGCTGGCAGTTGTGGGACAACAAAGAAACCTGAAGAAACCGAAAGAAATCTAAAGAAACCCAAAGAAACCTGAAGGACAAAGAAACCCACATAATCAAAAAAGCAACAACTCTAGTGTACACATCATCTCACTGGATGTATGAAATTCTGGAACTGTAAATTTTAATGAACCTGATCAGCTGCATCACAATCATATCCAAGCTGTATATGTACAATACTTGCACACAAAATAACATCAACTGAATCAATGGATCTGTACCAAGAATAGATTTGAGACAAAATGCACCATGCCATAGTCTAGGACAAATATTTATGACTCTAAGTGCACCAAATGGCAACAATCCCAATTTAACACAAAATGCAAAAAGTTCGCCTGCTGTACTGAAATCCAATAATTTTTGCACCCATGTGATCACTTGAAGGTTTTATGACTATTTGTCAGGTTAAGCATGGCTGTGACTACTACATCCCTTACTGTATCCACACTTTATTTCATTGGATTTTTTCTTCATTTTCTTCTGGAACTACTGTCACAATTGGCATCAAAGTTTATTCAGCAGCAACATGTCAGTTTATGTGAATTGCCAATTAAAGATAGTTTAAACTAAACAGGTGTATGAAACAAGGTTTCATTGTGGTGTCAAGCTCTTCTGTTCCACATTTGAAAAGACAACCACTTTTAGACTTGAAAAACATGTCACAAGAACAATTTATTGCAGCTGTATGCTGTAGTCAAAAGGAAATGAAATGATTTTCTTTTCTATTTAATTGTTATGATAGTACTCAAGTATATCATACTTGTGCATTAGCACATTTTACATAGCAACTGTTGAAATAGCTTGTAGCATCTTCTCAACAATGCAAAAGTAATAGGCACTGAGGTACCTGAGTTTGATTCTAACATTATTGTGAGGTATCAAATGTTGGTGCTGGTAAATGTGAGCATTTAAGAACGCAAAGACATAGGGCAAGGTACCATTTTTCTGTTTTAAAATATTTTGGTTCTTGACCAGCCGACTTGATAGAACAGAAAAACATTAAAAGTAATCCGAACACAAATATTTTTTCCTATTTCTATGGGGTCAGAACAATCCTTATTATGGCTATAGCCTTCCTTTGCTTGCTTCATACATATGCAGGTGGCCTTACGGCCAGAGAGTTGCTGGAAAAGAGCCTACAATGAGCCTGGCTTAACATTAGGAGATTAATTAAGAAAATCTAGTATAGCTTTAGTGCTGAAATCAATACAATTCTACTTTGATTTCACCATGTATAAACAAAGCCTCAAACTGATGAAAAATTCAATATTAGAACCCTCGATGTCTTTCTCCAAAGAATCACCATCTTCATAACTATATACATATTCCTCAGCTATCATATCATCAACACACAAGCCGGAATGTAACAAACTTCTGATTTTGTTTATTTCCATTGACACTCTGCATTCCAATTGTTGACCAATTACCCCAGTGTGGCGGATAGCCTTCTGGCACACACTGAAAAGGCAGGTTGACAACCTGAGGCTCACCAGGGATTCAACTGTCAAGTGGAAATTAATTTTTACTCGATTGTAATAAATCAACTGAATCAATTCTATAAAATTGATTCTACCATATCAGCTGTTCTGAGGACAAGTAGCAGGTTTAGAACCGAAATCAAAACAGCTCATTGCCTACAGGGAAAGTAGTGGACTCATTTAATTCACGAATGTCTATCGCTGTGTTCCTGATCTCTTCTATTTTTTGACCTTTTGACTCAAAACACTAGCCATGGCTTGACCAGTGCTTTCCACCATAGAGGTAAAATGCCCCTCACTTTCTAAAAGCTGTGCTGGAGCTCCAAATTCCAGTACCTTTCCATTGCCAAGAACTAGCACTTTGTCGTAGTCAATAATTGTGTCAAGTCTGTGTGCTATTGCTATTATTGTTGCTGTGTGAAAGCGCTCCCGCAGGGTCTGCTGCACAAGACTATCAGTTACATGGTCCACATTCGCCGTCGCCTCATCCAACACCAAAATGCGGCTGTTAGACAAGAGCGCTCGAGCTAAACATAATAGCTGCCTCTGACCTACTGAGAAATTTGAGCCTCCTTCCCTGACAACACCATCCAAACCATTCGGAATATTTTGAATTGTTTCCCACATATGTACAGCACGAAGAGCATTTTCAAGCCTTCTATCTTCCACTTCACCGTATTCTTGTGGATAAGGGTCTAGATTCTCTCTAACAGTACATCCACTGAATAGGACAGGATTCTGCGTGATGACTGCCATACTTGTTCTAAGCTTGTGTAGCCCAAGCTTGGACGTATCAATGCCTCCAATAAAGATGGAACCTTTTTCTACTTCTAACACACGGAACATAACTTGTAGCAGCGATGTTTTGCCAGCTCCAGTCCTCCCTACAACGCCTACTCGCTCTCCTGGCTGGATAGTGAACGATATATCCTCTAGGCAGAACGGCAGAGTCTCGCGATATCGTGTGCTGACATTATTGACTGCCACAGAAGGCTCCTTGGGCCAATCGTTTTGCTCTTTATCGAAGTCTGTAAACAGAGGCGCTTCTTGTGGTATGGAATGCCCAAACTCCCAAACTCGCTCCACTGAGACCATCTGATTAGTAACTTCCGCACTCTGTCGCACCATGAACGGAAAGTTGGCGCCTGCAAGTTGTAGAAGTAGAGTGAGAGCTAGACCTAAAACTGCAGGGTCGAGGTCGAACCATCCTCGGTCTCGGATGATGACGGCACTCAATGATGCTGTTGCTAAAAAAAGAAAGGACAAAAAATCCAACTTCGTCGCGAACCAACGCGAAACCGCAATAAAGGCAAATTGTGTTTTGATAAGGTTGTCATGTAGAGACTCAAACTTCTCTGAAAAATAGTGGTGTTTGTTATTTGTTCGGATTGTCCCAATTCCGTCCATAGTCTCAGACATCATAGCATAGATTGGGGACTTCCCTAGTCCTTCTAATCTCTTTAATTCACGTGTTGTCTTGACAAAGATCTGCCTCAATCGAACAAACGCCCAAAGTAAGAAAGGAAAGACTGCAAGAACCAATGGCAATATTGTCATTGCTGTGATTATGCTCGCAAGGAACATGATAAAGCCTCCTCCAAAATCATAGACCACTAATGGCAGCTGCTCATCGACGATGCCTATATCAGAAGCAAATCGATTCAGAACCCTTCCGAGTGGGTTGGTGTCGTAGAACTCTATCGTTGCACGAAGTACAGAAAAAAGCATTGCATTGTGTAGTTTCTTTGAGGCTCGTAGAAATAGATGGAAGCTCAACTGTGCGCGAACGATCGCAAGGGTGACTGTTCCTGTAGTAAGCCCCATCACAACACCAAACCAGATTCTAGAGGCTTGTTCATTTTCTGGGGCTTCGGCCCACAAACCGACGTAAGTCATTGTAGTCAAAAAGATAGCTTGAGTAGTAGAGAATACGAGGAGAAAAAATGCAAACACAATCGATCCACCTAGCGCTTCAACGTAGGATAGCCATGTCCTCCTCGAAATAATACCAGTTTGTCTTGTTTCGGCAAAAGAATCGCCCGTGGTGGCAGACTGCGGAGACTCGACTTGTGGTACTTCGTCCGTAGAATCTCTGGCAGTAACGGTCTCATCATCAGATACCAGAGTAGCACCTACTTGCAATGCTTCTGATAGATCAACACCTGACTTAGAAATACATTCCGATAAGGACCCACAACAGACAGCCTTTCCACCATCCACCAAAATGCAGTTTTCGCTTGCTACGGCAAAGTGAATCTGGTGTGTTACTAAAATGACACACTTCCCGCGTTGCACCCCAAGCTCTTGTATGGCGCCAGTGTATATGGTTCTTGCCACTTTTGCATCCACAGCACTGAGTGGGTCGTCCAACACTAGCACATCCGAATCGCAATAAATGGCCCGTGCCAACGCCAGCCGCGCCTTTTGACCACCACTGCATTGGACGCCTCTATCACCGACAATGGTCTCATCTCCTTGGGGGAATGCTTCAAAATCGGCTTCCAATGAACAGGCCCGAACCACGCGGTTGTACCAATTTAGATCAAAAGGCAGCCCCATGGTAATATTTTGTCGTGCCGTCCCATCCATAATCCAGGGATCTTGTGCTGCATAACTGATTGACTTGGAGATATGACGACGTATTCCCCCGTTGGAAGTTGGAAGCTCTCCGACCAGGGCCTGTAGAAAAGCGCTCTTTCCGCTTCCCACTTTTCCAATGACACAATACAATTTTCCTGAACAGAAACGAAGGGGCAGCAACGTCTTCAATGCTATTGTTGGATTGCTGCTTGTGATTGGATTGTCCCAGTAGCATGTCGTAGCATCATAAATCTCCAAACAGAGTGTTCCTGCACAGTCAAACGTGCTGTTCTTGGTTCCCTCAAACAATCTTGATGACGATACCTGCTCCTGTTGCTCTGGCAAGTCGAAGAATGTTTGGATACGTTGGCACGACACAAAACACTCTGACAATCCCATGATAGCACTGGGTATATGCTTGGTCACTGAATACTGTAACAAATTCCAGAGCGTAAAACTAGTAAAAACAATTCGGGGTGTCAGCGTCCCTCCAAGGCCGCCCACATACAAAGCCAGCACCGAGACGGAAACGACCAAACTGCTCACGTAATAAATGGCATCGTTGCAGGCTTTCAATCGATTAGTGGTTTGAAGCTGTTTCACCTCTTGGCTACGAACAAGTGATATTTTCCTTTCGAGTTCGAGTTCCCATCCTTGCAATTTTAACACACGAGCACCCGTAATCGCTTGCGACACCAACGTGACGCGAGAGTCAGTGAGATGGGCTACCTTGTGTCTCAAAAATACAAAACGTCGACTCAACCAGAATTGGAGAGGGACCAGGACCATAATCAAAAGTGCATACCCAAAGCAAAAGACAGGCCCCATCGTCCATATTCCCACTATCAAAATGGTAGAAATTTCAACAGGCGATGAAATCAAAAGATTCGCGAAAATTGCCGTGGTTGCGAATCGCTCGACATCATTGGATGCCAAGTTCGTGAGTCGGCCATAGGTGGTGTCATGATGATTGCGTATGGAAGGGAGACGTAGCGTCTTTGCATAAATGGCCGCCGTCAATCCCGTACGATACTGACTCCCCTTCCGATAAAGCATAAAGAATGAGTGCTGCTTGGTCGGAAACGCGACGAGACCACATCCGATAATGGCGGCGGCCCAGACGTACGCTCCGCCGGCTTGGGGGTCCTCCAACCGTTCCAAGAGGATCCCAAGAAACACGGCTTGTCCTATCCTGACCAGGCTGTTGATCACTATACACAGCCGACTCTTCCAAGTGCTTCGAAGGTAATCCCACGCCATGGCTCGTGCGAGGCTGGCTTTACGTTTGCCGCCCGCGGCCGTCTTTTCTTGCGCCCATAGTTTCTCAATGTGTTCTCTCGCATGCCGGGACCGGTCTTCCTCGTCGATGGGAGGAAGATCGCCGGAGATCAGCGGCCGCTTTCGTCCTAGGTCGAGCAGAGGTTTGTTCCAGCCGAACCAGAATTGAGACCAGAGAGATGCTCTGGATAGAGGAGAGGGAGTGTCGTTGCTTGTCATGTCTCATGGTTCTGTTTTTACGGTAGACTGTGCGCTTGTCGGAGGAACCTGGAGGAACCGGGTTTTGTTGGCGATTCTACAGATTCCTATGTATGCAAGGTACTAGAAATTGAGCGATTCCAAGGTTCATGCTAGGTTGGCGGCGGGAGGAGCGCGGCAGTGAGGCGGCAGTCGTACGGTTCAATGGACCATAAGTACAATACCTTAAGGTACCAACCTGTACCAACTATTATTTACCCTATGGTGACATGCAAAAAATAAAATCACATCATTTATTTCGTCGATCCAAAACTAACATGCAGAGCCGAATATGCGTCGTGTCCGTGACCTGCTACACCGATGCATCTGACGTTCGATTCACCCTAGCGCAACAACTATGCAGATTGGCACACCAGAAACAAATCAACTTGATTGTCGTGGATGACTCCCCCCCGCACATTCGAGAACAATTACGTCAAGAACAAGGTGCTGGATGCGTGCAAATCGTTTCGCAGGATAAAGGTCTCTATCACGGAAAAGGAGGGGTGTTGCGACAAGCGATCGAGCGTGCCAAGACATGGTTCCAGGACGATCCGAAGCGATGTGCCATTTGTTTTACCGAGCCCGAGAAGGTGGATTTATTGAACCACATTCCAAATATTGTGCAACCTATTTTGATGGAGGATCCGTCGGCAGATGTGGTGGTGCCATTTAGAAATCGAGCATTGTTCCAAGAAACGTATCCGATCGAACAGTACCATAGTGAATCCTTTGCCAATTTACACTTTAATTCGCTAGCGAAACATCATGCTGGGTTTCAACATTCAGATGGGGGTTTGGACTGGCTCTTTGGGCCTTTTGCATTCAATGCTCGTTTGGCGTCTCATTGGCTTGACTACACAGGTAACAGTTGGGATGCACAGATGATACCGTATGTGAGAGGTGTACTTCGTCATGGATGGAGAATCAAAGCGGTGGAAGTGAAGTTTAGGCATCCGCCAGAAATGAAAGAACAAGAAGAAGGAGATCCTGTTTGGACGAGTAAACGACTGCATCAATTAAATGTTCTGTTTGATTTGCTTGGTAAAGCAGAACTTGCTTAAAATATCAAGTGCTTCTCCAAAGGAAATACTTTGTTTCAGACGTCGTCAACTTGAGAACTACTAAGTGTTACCTCACTTACAAGCAGCAATAAACACAGTTTTGCCTCCCATCAGTGCACTATGCGGGAAAGAGTATCCTACGCAAACAAACCACTATCAAGTGATATGCCACCTACTTCTGCTAGCCCCGGTTTCCCACGAAGCCTCGAGTACTGCGCCCGGCTACGGAGGAAATAGTACAGATATCCCGTTGATAAAATAATAACCAACGTGACACACGATATGACGGCGACACCCACACCTCTGTTGCTATTGTAGTAAAAGAAGTTTTCCTTGTGAGTTCGTTGCCACGAGTGATTCAGAAGAAGAAGGGCAGCATCGTAGCTGCCATGCAGTACCACTGAGGAAAGAATGATTCGGACGACTCCGATTGAGGTGTCTTTCTCAAGGTCTCGTTTGCATACTTGTATGCTTTGGATGGCAGCACACAATGGATGGATCGGAAAAAGTGATTTGACCGCCAATACTCCGAATTCTGTGCAATTAACACAATCAAGTGAGACAAATCAAAAGGGGACAATGACTATGCTGTGATTTCCTTTCATTTGGACATTAAACTTACCAGATTTTAAACTCGATCTGTTGTAAACGAGAATGTGAAATACATTTTCACCTAGAGGGCAAGATATAGCAATGTTGAGTGAACGCCATTAAGATAGCAACAGAAGTGTTCTAGGGCTCACAGCATGCAAATCCCAATGCCACGGCGACCATGGCGACGGTCACTCCAGAGCGAATTGACGAAGGCGACCGCTTTTGCATTGTAGGATCAAAATTCGCCAGAGACGTAGCTTCGTCCCCGCCGACAACTGTTCTAACACCACCACCACCATGGTGTTCATTTTCTTCCTCGTCTTCCTCTTCTGCTCTATCGCGAAGGAGTTGCAGTGGCAACGACATGTGAGCCTTAGTCAATTCTTTCTCAGAACAAAAGTCAGGGTGGTCCACCATTAAAAACCCAAAGTACTTGACAAGTTCCTCAATGAACCCTGCCACTACATATGATGTAACAAGTATGTAAATAATCTTGGCGGCTGGGTAGCGACTGAAAAACCCATAGAGTAGATCTGATTCTTGAGAGAGAGCTCTCCTCCCGTCGCTGTTCATAACGTTGCCCCATTCGTCAAATTTCACTTTCATGCCACCATAACCGTTATCAACAACTTCTGTGACTTCAAGCTCCCAAATCACGCCGATTGCCACGAGCCGAAACACTCCCGCAAGAAGCAACTCTACAGTGAAAGCCATTCCAGTGCACACCGCGAAGCCACAAGCAAAGTATTTTATCGCTGCATCCACACTCAAATCAAACCTATGCCATCCCCAATGCACAGCATACATTACTCCAAACGCCTGGAGAAACGTAGCGCATAATATCATCATGTCTTGTAGCTTCCAATAGCCAATGGCATCCCAAAGACTCATCGCGAGCAAAACGAGAAGAATTGCCCCCCATGCGCATAACAACGAAATCGACAATCGTGACAGTGCACGACAATGATCCAACAATCCCGTGGACTCATTCCGCCTCAAATCCAATATTCGAGGGTAATAAAGCAAAAATGGCTCCATCGTTATGTAGTCAATCATTCGTAAATGACGTGGTAGAGTAATACTAGCCTCACGTGCTTCTTGAGCAATCGCACATAATCCGCAGCATTGGGGATGGCAGCCATAGCTGTTGTTGCCGCAGGGTATGCAGGGGAGACAGGGCGAGGACAAGAGTGTGCAACAGGGTTGGTTGTTTTCGTCCCCGTCGTACTTGTCTTTCGTTGCATTCAAGCTGTTGTGCAATATGTAATCATTTCCACTGGGAGTGTTGTCAGAAGAGACTGCGCTTGACCCTAAATTCACGTCCGAGGGGTAACATCCACATATCCTATGGGCGCAATTCATTTCCCATCTAGTTTGCCCCAAATCTGACAGACGGAGGGAGGCCGCTTGGTTTTCGTAGTCCTCCTCATCTTCACTGAAATACTCATAATCATCTTCGGTGGCGCTTGCAGCCACATTTTCTTCAATTCCAGCCGTCAACACAGCAAACCCTCGCTTGACGCCTCTACCCTTGGTCTTCTCCTCCTCTCTGCGCTTTCGTAACTTTTCTTCCCTCCTTTTGAGTCTCCACAAGATCTCTTCGCGCACCATGACCCTCTTTTTCCTCCCCCGAACACAGTTGACTCCGATCCATAGAAAAATAGACCATACTAAGGAAGTGCAGACCAAATTGTTAACGTAGTCATTGGGAATATGCCCCGAGAACCATCCGGCGGCAATAAAGGTTCCTACCGGAACGAAAAGATGAAAACACAATCGTTTCAAGAGCGTGGGCGGCCGACTATGAGTAAAGAGGTAGCGAGTATGGTCCGATTGGAGAACGCCGAAGAGTGATAGTGCGCAAAGGTCGGTACGGGCGTGGGAGGATTGTTGTTCGATGTGATGTTCATGTTCGTTGCGCTCGTAATAGTCAGCATCATTGAGCGGAATGGCGTTGGCGATGGTGGATGGGCCAGAGCAGGTCTGCAATATTCTAGCGAGTGGTGAGGAGAATCCCTTGTAATACCTCGAAGATTGAACGGTGTAGGCTGACCCGTTGGGAGTGCTGAACGATTGGGACGGCATCGGCTTCTCTTCGTTGCTGATGGTATTGATGGTGGTGTAGTTTTCAGGTGGAGTAGGGGGCATCTGTTGTTGCGGAGATCCCAGTGCCGAAACGAGCTTTGTTGATGGCGACGATTTGCGAGTTGCTACAGTTCGCTCGATCTCCATCGATAGTCGCTTTGGAGTGCTTCTCGTAGAGTCCTTGTTTGAATTATCTTGAGGCGACTGCTGCTGCATTGCCACCGGTGCGTTCGCATCAGGGAAACGGCGATATTCGTCGCCTTGATCCCTGTCCGTGGACGATCTAAGGCGACTCCTTGACCTCGACCTGGACCTTGATCTCGATCGATTCGCCGATTCGTCGGTCGTGCTTGACGTTCGAAGGGGAAAGTTTCGGAGTTGCATTGTTTTGCAAGCAGCCTCGCGGCGGTGGGCTCGCTTTAACTTGGAGTGCAGTGGCGAAACGAGGCCGTCGACTTTGCCATGAACGCGTTGAAATGATCTATATTATGGAAGCTGGTGTGATTTATCTTGATTTATTATGCAAAGCGATTTCGTGAACAATGATAGGTACCGTTGTGTGTTTTCTAAATTAGGAATGTGGATGCAATTGTTTGATAGCTATGGTACCTGTTACGAAATAATATTTTTTTGTTGTGGCGGTCTCGTAGCGGTCCCGTGCAAGCACATGAAAGAAAACGCTCCGTTCAAACAAGGCATTGGGAACAACACAACCATATTTGAAAAGTGCGGGCATAAAAAATACTCTATCGGGAATCGTGTTTGCAAATTTCTTCGTTGAAAATTTAATTGATAATTGAGAGAAGTCTGAGATAAAAAGTAGAATTGCCGACAAAGAACGCATAGATTACTCATAAGCGTTGAGAATTATTTAAGCTTCGAATTCCTCCATTTCAAATTATCAATGTTTATAAAAGTCTCAGTTGCATGGGAACCCTTAGGCCCATTCTGTCAACAGATCGAACTGTCGGTATTTTTAGACGGTATTTCTGTCCGTCGCCCGTAAATACCAAGCGGGATCGC
>JALLPD010001796.1:0-11289 GCA_036940065.1 Cyclotella cf. meneghiniana | reverse complement strand
CTCTCTCTCCCTTGCTTGTTTATGATACCATTTGCACTTGTACCCAACCCCATGCCACAATGCCAAGCAACTAGATACCAATACCCTATATTTGCTGTTGTCTCTTGCCTGCTGCCACTGCTGCATTCACAGCACAGCAACTAGAAAAATAGAAACCCCCCGGTTACACTGCCGGCATTGGAGCCACTTACCCTTGCTCCCATCAAGGCCAGGTATCTGCCAAGTGAGCTCGTGTGGATGCACCATCTGTTCAAGATTTCTACATCCTCAGGAAAACATCCAAAACTGCTTTCCTGATGAAGCCTTCTCCCCCAAAGCAATGGAAAACCATTGTTTTTGTTTGTTCTTTGGTTGTGGGGCAGTTGTTGCCTTAATGGCATGGCAGATGCTCAATGCCTAAAATTTCCTCCCAGATTCATCAGTGTTGGTCCACCTTCTCTGGGTGCTGGTGATCATGAAGTGCAACTACCTTACTGAAGAGCATGCTTGCTCAACAGTAGGAGGAAGTCAGGGAGCAATTGATTGTAAGACTCTTTGCAAAGACATTTGGCCACTTTTCACAGCCTTGTCTGACTTAGAGCCATATGTAATGAATGTTCAATGTCATTGATATTTATTTTTCAACCATATATCTAATACTTGATTTAGATTTTACTTGTAACAGGTTTCTACACGATGAAGGGAATGATTGTCTCCTCAGCATGGATGGGACTGACTTCCTTGCTCCTAATTATAGGAAAAAGTGGTATTCCCACAAATTCAATCATTCTGGGCTGCATTGGAAGGTTGCTCTTTCCACCAAAACTGGATGGATTTGTTGGATTAGTAGGCCTTGGAACCCTGGACAGTGGAATGATGTTGAGATTTTTCGTTTGTCTCTCTTGACTTTCTTGGAGCGGTTTGAACGTGTGGAGGCAGATGATGGTACATTGATGAGGCACCATTGAAGTTACATGCCCAAAGTGTGTGACAGTACCGGAGGTCAGGAAGGAAATGTTGGCAAGGGATTGAAACCAACAGGAAACAATCAACAAACCCTTCAAAGATTGGGCTATTTTAGATACATGATTCCGTCATGATCTGAGTGTGCATTGCAATGTCTTTACAGCAATTTCAGTCATCTGCCAGATTGCCATTCAGCACAATGGTGAGGCTTTGTTTGAGGCGGAGTATTCTGATCAGATGCAGGAGTAAGAAGGGTAGTTGAAGAAGTACAGGGTTATTTTTATGTATACATATTCCAAAATAGCATTACAGTTATCTTGGCCTACATTTTCTTTTATTAGAGTACTTAATTAATGATTAGGGAAAGTGGTCTTAGAACTTTAACATCAATCCTCTGTGGGCCTATTTCCCTCAACTTTGGATCAACCAACGATTTGCCTATGGTACCACTTTGCATGCGGTCTGTGTGCAAGGTCAAAACACATGGAAGACCATCATTGTCATGAAAAACCATTATCCGTATGGTACAAATTCCTTGGTACTGTAGGCATGATTCATTTGAAGTGTCTCCAAAAAATGGCAGTTATGTTCACGCAAACGCAAGGTGAGACAACAGTTTTGATGTGATGTGTTGAGGATTTTGACAGTTTTCCAATAAAAATTATTACCGTAGAAAGGGGCAATGTCACCCATTTTTGTGAAATGGGTCAAACTTTCTCGTCGATTTCCACACATTTTCCAGTGTTGTTGGGCATGGCACTACTTCTGGATGCTAAGGGAGGTCAGCCTTCAAAATGGGTGACCCCACCCATTTTTTCATGTGTCTGTTGTTGCAGTGTCAGAAAACATGGGCACCCACCATCGGGACAAGATATTGTGAGAAACATCACCACATAAGAATCATGGGACCTGTGGAACATATGGTACGAACCACACACTTGTTGTGGAACATACAAGGTGGCAGCAGCAAAATGAACTGTGAGCAATGACTACTCACAATTCACTAATTATTAGTCAACCAAACTTTACTTTTCCATTTTTGACTGAACACCGATAGTCTAGTTAGCCTCATACTGGGGTTATCTCTGCCACCTAGCACCCCAGCAGGCTGTTTATCAACATAATTACAGAATTTCACTGGTTGCCATTAAAGACACCAATAACCCATCTGCAGCTATAGATCAGAAGCCCATCATCAAGAATGATGGTGGTTGTACTGGCAAGCTTTCAGCAGCCAAAACAACCAGAACAAGAAGTTCATCAAGAAGGTGAGATTTCAGAGTACGTGCCCCAACCTGTCTGGGTTCATATTTGAGACAGTGATCAATTGCACTAACAAGATTGACAACTTCACTACAGTCAACACCAGAATCATGGCTCTTCTTGTGGGTCAATAATTCAACCCATTGATGCTAGAGTTGATTGAAAAGATGAGAATGACACAGACACCCAAACCGTTTGTCATCACCGAGGCCAATTGATCAATCCCCAAGATGGAAGAGATCAAGTACAGATAGAAGTACAACCAATGGCTCACACAAACTGAGAAAGTGGAAAGGGAAATGAAGCAAGTTTACTCCCTATACTATGGACAGTGTGACAAGGACATCAAGTTGAGCCTTGCTGATGATGCAACCTTCAAAAGGGCCAATGAGAGCAAAGACCTTGTCAAACCCTACAAGGTCCTCCAAAATGTCACCTTCAGTTGCAAATCTAGCCAAGAGCCAATCCTCACCATGTGGAATGCAAAAAAAGACTTCATCAACCTGTGACAACAGAAGCACCAGAGTGTGCAAGAATACTATGAAAGATTCATTGTCCCTGAAAGAAGTTAATGATACATTGAGCACCAACATCCATGACAATCTTGGGTTCATTGATGCAATAGCTCATGAATAGGGTGAGGATCCATCCACACTCTCTCTGAGGCCCAGAAAACTGACTACATGGAAGAAGGTCAAGAAAAGATGCTTGGCATTCACATGCTGATGGGGGCTGACTGAGATTGGGTTTGGAAGCGCAACTAAGGATTTGATACATGCATACTTGATGGACCAGAAGAACCCGTACCCCTAGACACTCCACAATTGATACACACTTTTCAAGGGATGGAAAAAGAGACCTAACATGAGACAGAACACCATGAGGATGGGAGTCTTGTTTAACACATTGGATGGTGACAACAACAAAGAGCAGGGAACAGCACTAGTCAACTAAGGAAGGAAATACATGGGATCCTTATTCCCTCAATGCAGGCAGAACAATCACCCAAACAGGAAATGCTTTACAAAGAAGCATTAAGATAAGACTCTCATGCACATTGATGGTGGGTCAATACTGGATCATGATGATGAGGTTAGTGATAACATACTGTTTGGAGTCATTGGCAGTAATGCTCATGAGCTAATGTTTGTCGACTTGGACGTTAACTGCAGGATAGTGAGCCCAAAGTTGTCATCTAGAATATTCATCCACATGGATCCTCCTTGACAGTCAATCCACAATAGATGTATACAACAATGGGTATGTACTGACCAACATCATAAAGACTAATACAACAATAAATTAGGTGCAACATAGAAATGAAAACCACCAACTTGCAGGGGCATCTCTCTGAGTATCATGATAGCAAACATTCCATCACTCAGCCATGTGAAAGAGAAGTTCAGAGTCATGTTTGACAGTGCACTGGGTGACTGTTTCCATGTCCATACCAAGATAAAGGTGCTAAAAATCCATGAAATGACAAGATGACTTTATTACTTTGATACTGTGGATTGGCATCAGGATTTTACTGTGCTGATTACCATGGTAGATGCTAACAAAACTAAGTCCTTGGCTTATGGCTACTCTTGACATGAGCCAAGGATACTCACAAGGGTTCTTGCCCAAAATATGCCCGAATCAAGACACAAAAAAGGCAACAGGAAACAAATTGTTAAAAAAGAAAGGAAGGATTTCATGTCATATGAAGCCTTCACATCACCTAAAAAGCTCCACAACAAGATCATGTGAAAGCTTCACCAAAGATGCTTCACATATGAAGGCCTGACAAAAATACTTCACGTGTAACCACTTAAAAACTTCATGCCATAAGTGCTGAATAATCAATTACCATTTAAATACATGATAAAAACATGAGGACTAGCATGTGCCAGTCTTTTCAATTGATCAAAAAGCTCATAAAAATAACTTCCACTCATCTGGAAAACCATTTCCTATTTACTACGGTAAAAAATTGTCTAACTATTGGCTTGGGTTAAGCCAAGCTTGCAAGATCCATACAACTCTGCGTTGGACAGCTTAACACACTCAATTTCCTCCAGTATGTGGAGAACAATCTCATGCCCAGCTGTCTAATTACATCACAGGATGTGAAACATCCTGAGTTCATCTGGGGCCCAGACGTGAGAAGCCTAAAAGGAAAGACTGTGAGGAAACAACCGGACCCAGTGAGGGTTCTATCTTACTCTATCCCATTGTCTGTCATGCAGAAATACCAAGATGTGGCTCTATCTGTGGATGTCATGAAGGTTAACAATGTCCCCATTTTTAATGACTATCTCTAGACACATTAATTATGGCTAAGCTGGAAGACTTAATGACCTTGACAATCATAAGTTGCTTCAAAGTTGTCATGAACATGTATGCCATCTGCATTCTGAGTTACCATCATCCTTGCTGACAACCAGTTTGAGTCAATGTGTGGGGACCTTGCTGAACTAGGGGCTATAATCAAAATTGTGCCATGTGATGAGCATTTTCCTGAGGTTGAATGATACAACCACACCATCAAAGAGTGTGTTCACTCTGCATACAATGTATTTCCTTTCCAGCATGTCCCTCAGATATTCAATGTTGATTTGGTGTATGGCCAAGTCTTCTGGCAAAACATGTGTCCTCTGCAAGGCAGTATCTCACATTCTCAGAGCCCATCCAAGCTCATCCTCAACTGCAACCATGATTTCAATGCTCACTGCAGGTTAGAGTTTGGTGCGTATGTTCAAACACATGAAGAACATGACAACAGCATGGGTACTCAGACCATTGGTGCCATTGCTACCATCCCTACCAGAAACATACAAGGGGGATACTATTTCATTTGGCTTGATACTTGCAGGCAAATTAACCAACACTTGACTAGTTTGCCCATGCCCACGGAAGTTATGGATCAAGTACACTGACTTGCTTGTTGCGCCAAGGCAAACAAGCCCCTCATTTTTACTAACCTTTGCATCTAAAATCTATACATCCTATATGCTAAATACAACAATGATGATAAGAATAAAAGTCTTGCCAATGACAATCCAGTGCCTGAATGAGTGTATGGTGATGGCACAGATGATGATGACACTGATCAAGATGACATCAACAACAACCCGGTAGCCAGCAACAATGATGAAGACACAGACAACAGTGAAGATGACAGCAACTATGAACCAGAAGCTGGCAATGACAACAAAGACATCGATGATAATTGTTCGGACAATGATGGCAACAATGATAGCAACAACAATGACACTGACAATCACACCATGGATCACAACATTGATAGCAACAATAATGACTCTTACGACCCATACAGAGGGGATGTTGATGCCAAACCCCAGGGGTGGAGGAGCAGGCTGTTGATGATGCAACCGAAAGCCCAGGAGTGGGGGAGACAGTGGAATCCACTCGGGATGCCCAACACACAATGGATGACTTGAGCTTTGTAGACAACAACAATAATGAGAAGAACGGACCTACCAAGCACCATGACTTTGTCTGCACCAAGAAGAGTTCAATGTCTTTCATACCAAGGGGACTGAGAGTTACTTGGATTACAAACAATGTGAACAGTTGATGCTACTACAATTGGGGGATGACACTGATGTCAAGGAGCAATGTATGTGCAGCAACAAGGCCAAATGGATCTTCCTCACTGAGGATCTTGATGGAAGGCTGGGATGCTCAAGCCTGAGATGACAAAACCAAACCAGACAGATATAAACATGAAAGCAATGACAGTACTTGCCAAATATATGTTCCTGATAGAGCAGATGGGATGGAAGAAAGAACTAACAGTGTCCCAAGAGTGAGGAGAGGCGGCCATCAAAAAGGAGTTGCAACAGATAAATAACATGGAAGGATTCCAGCCCAATCATAGGTACAAGCTATCACTGGAGGAAAGATCAACAGCATTAAAATACCTGATGTATCCGAAGGAAAAGAGGGACAGTGATGTAAAGGGAAGAGGGTGTGCTGACGGGAGACCACAAATAGTCTACACCCAAAAAGCAAGGCATCATCACCTACTGCCTCTCTTGCAGACCTCATTATGACATGCATCACTGAGAAAACATGAGAGCAGGGATATTGCAACACTGAACATTCCCACGGCATTCTTGCAAGCCAAGATGCCAAAGGATAATAAGGATGGATGTACACATTGTGTTAGATGGGCAGATGACATAACTGCTTGCAAAGATATTGCCTGAGACTTGCTGATGTTACAAGAGAGGAAGGGCTCTCATATATTGCAAGCTTGATGTTGCCTTCTATGGGATGCTCAAGGTTACACTGTGCTTCTGAAAAAAAAACTCACCAAGAGACTTAAGCTACGAGTGCTCATTATCAACCCATATGACTGGTGCACTAAACGATGCACAATGTATCAACATCTGGCATGTTCATGACCTAAAAATCTCTCAGAGAGACTTGTGTATAATTGACAAGATAATTGATTTGCTCATGACTGATTATGAGAAAGTAGGAAAGATAACGGTGCACCATGGACAGGTCCACGTCTACCTGGGTGTGACCCTAGATTTTTCACAACCATGAAAATTTGTCATGAATATCAAGAAAGACCTGGACAAGGTTATCAACAACCTCCCAGAAGACATGAATGAGACAACATCATTACCAGCTTCACAACATCTTTTCAAGACATGATACCATGTGGTGAAGCTGGACAAAGAGCGAGCCACTCTGTGCCATCATGTTACAGCCCAATTACTGTTTGCATGCAAAAGGGCCAGACCCAACCTGCAAACAGGATTATCATTTCTGTGCATCCAGGTAAAGGAGCCTGACCAGGGTGACTACAAAAAACTGACAAGGGTCATTAGATACATCTGGTGCACTAAATTTCTCTGACTCACAATGGATGCAAGTCAGCTGGACCAAAATTACTGCAATATAGATGAGGCATTTGCAGGGCATAACAAAATGATGAGCCATTAAGGATCATACATGACATTTGGGAGGGGGATGATGAACGGGTGATCACACAAACAGAAAATCAACACAACAAACTTGACTGATGCATGGACTGTTGCCATCCATGACAACATGCCCTTGATCCTCTGGACAAGAGTTTTTGGAAGAAAAGGGATACACCATGAAACCAAACATAGTGCATCAAGACAACCAGAGTACAATGCTGCTGGAGACTAATGGACATAAATCAAGCAGCAAATGGTAACAACACATGAATGTATGTTACCTCTTTGTGGCAGATGAAATCATAGTGAGATATTGCCCAACAGATGAGATGATAAATGACTTCTTCATAAAGCCTTTAAGTGGATCTAAATTCTGACAATTCCACAACATAATAATGAACTGCACCCCTGACAATTTTTGGCCAGTTGACATTGACAAAATCATAAAAGAACATCACAAGAGAAATGGAGCTTGTGATGTCAAATACAATGAGCCCATTGTATCTGAAACATCAGCAACAGCAAGCTCACAGGAGTGTGTTTGTGCAGAATCAGAAAATGTGGGTGCCCATTGTGTGGACAAGATATTGCAAGAAACATTACCATGTAAGAAAAATCAGACCTGTAGGGTGTACAAACCACACATTTGTGGAGCCTACAACATGGCAGCAGCAGAATGAACTGTGAGAAATGAAAAATCACAATTCAATAATTATTAGTCAACCAAACTTTACTTACCATGTTTGACTGAACACCAATAGTCTAGTTAGCCTCAGGCTGGGATAATCTCTGCCACCTAGCTACTCGACAGACTGTTTATCAAGAGGGTCATCCCTCAAAATTTCAGCACACAAAATCATGAACACCACCAATTGATGATCACTCCAACAGAAATGCAAAAGTCAACAGCCCATTGGAACTGTTACTGCTGTCCTTGTGCCTCTAATAAGTCAATGGGCTCATATCAAGAAAGGCAACATGTGTCATGATGGTGACGGTCATGATGACACTGATGACAGTATCTGCTGCTATGCCAGCATCTCATCAAGTCACCATTCCATCATAAATTTTGACAGCTTAAGCAGTGCTAACATCAGGGATCAGCTTTTTGATGCCAACAGTTGGACTGTTGACATCACAAGTTCAAACAATTTAGATTTGCAAATGAATGATGCTGTCAATATTGACATTGTCTCTGTGCCCCAACTGTCACAATCTTCTCCAAGTTGTGCAAGGGGCAATAACAGATACTTTGAGGAGCACAATGACTTACAATTCTTGCTCAGTGCAACTTCATCTTGAAGGAATAAGCCAATGAGAGGATGGGATGTTGGAATGGGATGCTCCTGCAAGACAGTTGCATCACAAGAGCACATTTCAAAATGAGAACCTCAAGTCTCTCCCTACTCATGGTAAACTTGTTCATTTTTTAGACAGAAGCAATAGACTCTCTGCCTCTGGGCTTCTATGTTGTTGCCAATGTGGTGTATACTTTGTTGGATATACTTTTGATCCCATATATTGGTGTCAACTACATGGATCCAAAAATGATGAATTCAATTATTATTTGAGCCAACTTAGAATCCATGTAGAAATAGCATTTGGGCAACTTGTGATCAAATTTTGCCTATTGAGTGGTAAAATAGAAGGGAGTTTGGACTTGGTATTGGCTATTTTGACTTGCTTGTGCAACAGAACTCCCTGTGAAATAGTCAGAATCACTTAAAGGCCAAATATTTAGAATAACTGAAAATGGATTATCATGGTGATCATAATCCATACAAACAGTTCTGTGCAATGCTACATTTTATTGCAGTTGTAAAGTAAATAATGGTAGGAGTGAGTACTAAACAATATCTAGCCACTATATTTATCTGATACCCTGTCTTTGGAGCTATAAGGTTTTTCATTGTGCTCCTGTTGTTCAGATATAGAATCATTAGACAACAATCGCATCTGATGATAGAGGATACATCCAACCCAATTGTGTTTTCATACAATTGTACTCCAGACTGTGCCTCTACTTTTCTTTCTTAGCCAATTTCTATTTCATGTTGATCCTTTTCAAACTTGATCTCAACAAATTGCCAGAAATTTTTTTGTCTCACTATACTTACTCTTACACTTCTCTGCTCTCTGTTTGTATTACTGTCATTGTGATGACAATGATGTTGAGTACAATGTTTGAGGCCTTCAGAGTTGTAAGGATTTTTGTCAGTTGACCCATTTGGATCCTCTTGATGCTGCTGCCACTCCTCCATTGACATGCACAGGCATGGTAGAAGGTGGCACCACACCCATCAACACAACAAACAGTATTTGTCAGAAGATTGGATATGACAAATCCCAAAAGAATGTTTGCCCAACTGCAGATAATCAAAGGTGCAGGCAATGCAGGACCTGTGTCTGTTGTTGTAGAAGATGCGTTTTTGTCCATAGATATGACAATGGGTCAGGACATTGTAAATGAATTGCAGAGATGCAGGCAATGTATGGCCTGTGTCTGTTGGTGCAGCAGAGGCATCCCAGTCAGTAGAAGTGACGATGGCTTGGTACAATGGATGTAAATGTTGTCTGGATCACAATGATTGACTAGAAATTAGTTGTAGGGCAGGATAGTCATGTGGGCTTCTGTAACTTAAACCACACCACATGGCGGGTGAACAGAAAAAAGGTTCGAGGGGACAAAATACTAGCATGATTTCTTGCACCCATAAAACATGACTGTGTGATGAGTGCTAAAAAGCTGCCTAAGTATTGGAATGTAAGATTTTTCAAACAGATAGTCTCATTGTACAATATCTCTATTTCTTTATTGCTCTGACATGAGCCAAATTTACATAAGGATTGTTTACCCAAGGACCAAATCTTTAGCAACAGAGTTAAAAGAGCAGTGCATCACTAACACCATGTCAAGTTCATGACCCAACAACCAGATGCCTAGTCAGATTATTCTGACAACTTGTCATAGATATTTTGTTGACAAGAAGCCCAGCTAGACACTTTGACAGAATACATCATGAATAAGAACTCCCACAAGGGTCATAAAAAATTGAAAACCGATTATCATGTAATTCACATGATAATAGTTGGTGACACCAAGAGGACTGATTACAATCAATCCTCATTTTGGAGTTGTATATTAAGCCAATAAATTTCAAAAGCAACCAATTGCTACATCCTTCTAATTACCACCACTTGATATCGTTTTTTGCATTTTTTTACTTTGGACACTATCATATGATAGCCAAAACTGAGAAAACAGCATTCTGATAACTACGACTGTGCTTCTTTTAATAGCCTCCAACTTAATTTTTCCATCCGGTAAGTGTGCGAATACTTTTCCAAACCTACAGAGTACTCAGAGTCATCAGTTGATCAATCTTTTTCTTCCAACCAACAGAAAGTTCTTTAAAGGCATTATTCATAGGGACTTCCTTAGGTGAGACCTTGATAAAAATGTCCTTTGTGAAGTCAGTTTCAAAAGGTCTGAAATATTTGGAATGCAAATGCAGTATTGCAGTATTGGAAGAGAAAATTCCCCTATATGCTATATTCCCATGTAGAATCCTATACAGGATACTCTTGAGAAGAAAAACAAGACCACTTATTTCATAATGACTCATGCAAAAACTGGGAATGAATTGAAGGTGGTAATATGGGCATCTGGGACTCTCAAGCAGTTCCTATGCATGTCCACATGGCTGTACATGCTTGTGAGGAAATGGGACTTGAAGCAAACTTCAAGGAAGCCAAACAGGCCCTTGATCTAAAAAGGATTAATGTGGACATCACCAGACAAGCTTATGACAAGGAGCGTAATGCAGCTAAAAAGAAAAAGGGCAATACAAAAGGAGAGGTGGAAGGGTGTACTCCATTTAACCCTGAAGCCAATTCAAGGCTTAACAGAGGAGGACTATGTGAGACTCCTTTCTTGAGTGTGTAATGCTGCACCTTCTCCAAGTGTTCAGACATGATGCTGGAGAAGCACGCATGTACTAATTACAAATATATGGAAAAAACCCATGAGGATTCCAATCAGGCATTTTTTTATCCAAGTAGAACAACTAAATAGCTATCTCAAGATGTTGCTGTACATCTATTAAAGCCCTAAGGCAAACCCAACTACTAAGCA
>JALLPD010001795.1:0-11289 GCA_036940065.1 Cyclotella cf. meneghiniana | reverse complement strand
TTGCTCATGGGGTTATGTAGCACACCCTTGAATGCTTTGGTAAGTGACTGGTAATCTCTCATATTATGCCTATTAGGAAAACATATATTATAAACACACAAGGTCAGTGAGGTATTCATACTGTTGGAGGTTTTCATAAACATTTGGAGCATGCCGGAGGCACAATCACACATCCCATTGGATATGGCCATGAATTTTGTTGCCGAAAAATGTAAGTTTTGTTACAAAGATTAGCCACAAGAGTCTATTAATAACAGGGTTTCTAGTTTGGTAATTTACTCTTACTTGCATGCAAGATATAAAACAAGCAACTTTCAGATGACTTAGGTTGATTTTTGCTATTACTCATAGTAAAGAAGGTTTATAGTTGGTCAATTAAAACACACTTTGCACTTGAATGATTGGTAGTTGCATCTTTTAATCATGGAGAAGTGATTTTATTTCGCTGTCATACAACTATGTTGAGATGTTGTGGTTTTCCAAAGTCAACTCCTCCTGTAGTTCTGCTTCCTCTGTTTCTATAGAAGAATGGGAGAAATGGAAGAGAATGTTAGATAAAATGGGAGGAGCAGATATCCAGAGGCAGCATGCCTTTGGCATCCTCAACTGCATTTGCAAGCTAAATATCAACAATTTCAAGCAATTTTTAGGATCATCATGAGGCTATCACAAGACAAGCAAAACAATCCCAGATAAGATGAAGCCTCACCAATAAACAGTTCTCTCCACCATCAATGTTATCTCCATCGTGCAAGCCCTCTCCATTGATGGCATTTCCATTGCACAGGCCCTCTCCAATGATGATGGCTCCATTGCATGAGCCCTCTCCATTGATGATGCTCCATCACACAAGCCCTCTCCATCAACAATGGCTCCATTGCATGAGACCTCTCTAATGATGATGGCATTGCGCATGCCCTTTCCATTGATGATTGCATCACCCAAGACCTCTCCAACATGATGGCATCATGCGTGCCATCTCTAACAACAACGGCTCAATTGCACAAGACATCTCCAATGACAATGGCATTGTGCGCTCCTTCTCCATCGATGATTCCATCACATTCTTTTGCATCAGTAGGTGGTGATGCATCAGAATACCTCAAAACATTGATTAAAAAACAAGAAATGCATACCTTGGTGCCTACTTTTGGTCCTTCCTGTCCTTCTGACAAATGTGTTGTATGATCCATAATATTGTAGGTCAACAAGCAAGCAGAAATGTTGGTCAATTTGCTGATTTTACCATGTTACTGTAGGTGGATGAAAAAGCAGCAATGTTGGCATTCAAGGTGAGCAGGGGGATAGCTCAAAATAGATGGAAGCAATAATTCAATTGTTTGAAAAGCATGAGGAACTCAGAGAAGCACTCCTTATCTTTGCATGCTTTGACTGACATGTGATGATCTACAAGATTTTTTAGTCGGTTTTAGTGCATAATTATAGGATCAGTAAAATTGATCATGATTTTGCAAAATTGCGATCAATTCATTTAGCAATGAATGCACTGTAATTAATGCATGTTTGACGAGCTCACAATCAAAGCCCTCCTTACCTTTGCGTGCTTCAAGTGACATCTTGGGAATGTTTTGGTGGGGTGCTGTGCAAAATTTTGAATAGTAATGCTGTCAATTTGTCAAAATCAATCGATTCACCAAGCTCATTTTGTCCAATTATGGTGGTTGTGGGAGGAATTTTGATGCCACAAAACAAATCTTTGGACACAAAATTTTAACCATGCATAGGTAATGATATTTTCTATGCACAGTTCCATTAAGTTGGAAAATGACTCATATACAGAAAACATTTGGCCACAGTAAACAGCATTGAACTATGGATTGTTGGTATGTCTAAATGAAAAACCACAGGTGGGTTTCAAAAGCAAACTTTTTGTGAGATGGCTGGGGGAGACAGACAGGCACTCATGATTAAAAAAGTATGCATGCACCCCCCTACTTAAGAGGTGCTGTGCTAAATTGACTTGTATCGTGACTTGAACCTGGCTGCTACTGTTTTCCATGTCCCAAACCCAGTGCACCAACCCCACACTAGAGCAGCATCTGGGGCAACCAGAATATGTTAATTTTTTAACTATATAAAGAATTTATGAATGTCTATAAACAAAAAGTTGACACTTATGCTACAAAATGCTTTCCTAACGATTATTTTTACTAGATAATATGCACACACATACTCCAATTACTTGCATCTTTCACTGATGAAAACGTATCTTACTATGGTCTATCCCAATCCATAAATACTTTGTTTTGCATTCTAGTTTTTCACTGTCCTTATTGTTCAAATCTTCCCAGAAAGTAATGAAAGAGTAAGTTTGCACACCAGGGTGATGAGCTCAGACTTTGAATGAAACTTGCCTTTGTTCAATAAACTTCATCAAACATAACTGTATTTTTGATCATGGAAGCATGGGAATTGAATTTGTGCAATATGGACTACATGCTGTCCTCTTTCTTTCAAAGTAGTGATAATGGTGAAGATAATTTAAGAAAAATCCATTTATTCACAACAGGGTAGTATGCCTTTTATCCTAGAACTCTATTTCATTGTTGTTGATATTTGAAGGATGACTAAAGTTGATCGTTCACTGAACTTGATGCTGTTGTCTTCCTTAACAAAACTTTTTGTAAGAATTCATTATAAAGAAAGATGGGCCTGAAGCTGAAGGATGAGGAGAGGGGGGAGGAAACCTCCCAATTTGCAATACAACTAAGACTGAAAATCATTATTTTTGATTCTGTTGTAAGTCGAACTCAGATCACAGTGGAGCATACCCATAAACGTATGTCTCAAATCGCATTTATGAAAAAGCAGATTTTTTCACCAGGTTGGGGTAAACAATGCGTACTTTGTACAATTATGTGTAATTCAAACAAATCTTGGTTGACAGGAAGCCACATTGACCAAGGATTACAAATTCACAAAGCATATCTACACAAATCCAATTATTTCTACATCAGCCCTTCTCACCTTTTTTCCGTGCATTGACAATGGTGACAATGACTCTCGATGCGAGAGAGTAGTCTGTAGAAGATTTGCTAATATAAACAATGTAGAAGTGCTTTTGATTAAGCGAGTGTATGAATTCTTTTTGATTGATTCGATCAATGTGGATTGCCAAGTCATTCGCGTCTCAGTGGTAAGCTCCAGTGCAAACTCTAACAAGAATTAGCTGAAGAGAAGTGGATAGCAAGCTCTCCGGGTTTGGGGTACAAGGTGTGTAGGGAAAAATCTTAGGATGCATGATTTTTTGGATGACCGATAGTGATATTTACGTGACGTGACTTAACATGTTATTGGATGCAAATTTTATACTTCTCATGCATGTCAAAATGCAACTTACACCAATTTGCGCATAGACACCAGTTGAGCATAATTATCATTTGGGCATGGTACAATGTTTTAGGGACCATCTGAGAATAAGTATTTTGTATTATCTGAAATAGGCTGTAATGCCTGTGCCATAAAGACCACAAGTAAAGGACTCGCCAACACATACTTTGGAATTTTCAAATTATCAGAAAATTCATGCTAAAAAATGGGCCAGTGACACGCTTGGGATACATAACACTACCATAAAAGAGCACATCCCAATAACAATCCTAGTCACATACTGTAAAGCTGAAAATGAATAGCAAGTCTGTTCCCATGTCAACACAGGAGTTACCCTGGAAAAGCAGAATGAATAACATTTGATACCACAAAACTGAAGACCATAACAAATCAATGTTAGGCCAACTCCACATTCCAATTAAACCTCCTGACCTTTCCCCACATCACTACCATTTCGATGGTCTGTCTTAGGAAATCCAACAATGACCCCCCGCTTTTTTGAGCTCTGCACATAACTCTTGTAGTAACATCGTATCCTATCCCTTACTGCCACAAAGTTGAAACAGCTTTCATCAAAGACATAGTTATGTTTGGCTGCGAGTTCAAGCAGACCTTCAGTAAGGCGATTGTTGAAATGTTTTTGCTCTGCAGTGTAATTTAACGCAGAGTGTCGAAGGTATTCAGTACGGTTGGCAATGAGGTATTCTTCAAGCTGTGAGAATCAAGAATGTTCGATACGTTCGATTGTACAGAATGCAGTATGAGTGAGGAGGAAAAAACAAAAAACAACATTAACCCACGATCAAACTCGTCCCTACACACCTCTGGATAGTTCCTCCACGAAAACTTTTTCCTCAACAAAACTGGTTCAGAATGCATCCCTCTCGCCCCCTTTCTAAATTGGTGCTTCTTCTCTCCTTCTTGACTGACTGCTGCTGGGACCGGCATGTCCCACGATGCAGAAGTAGGGGGGTGATCGTACGCAGGAGGGGGTGGGGGAGTTGAATATTCTCTTGGTGGTAAATCATGAGGGTGCGGTTCGTATGGATCATCCATACGGATGCGGGGAGCATGCGGATGAGTCATGGTTCCTGAGTAGTAGGACTCTTGATAAAAAGACGAAGATGATGGTATGGCGGGATGATGGTGATGGTGTGCAGCAGCACTGTCAGAAGCGGTGGAATCATAGTATTCAGCTTGGTATCTTGGAGGATTATGTACGGCACCCGACGGTGTGGAAGGCGGAGGAGGATGACTCAAACCAGCACCAGCACTACGACTTGGAGTTGCCAAACCATAATCCAACCTTGGTGAATTTTCGTCCATGCTTACAGTAAAAGGCTGACTCTGCGATCGGGCACTTCTGTCAGATGTAGTAGTGGGGTAATACTCTCTCGACTGTTGATGATGCGTATGAGGAGGTCCAGAGAGAGCCCCAGTATGATATCTTGCATCATATTCCTGAGGTGGGTAATCTGGGGGATATCCGTAAGAGGGGGGGTATCCTCTATACCATGGATCGTCGTCACAATGTGTAGGTGGGACGACGTGACTCTTCGCTGGGGGGCGGTATGGCAGGGGAGAAGTACTGACGGCGTCACGTTGTTCCAGGGGGTTCTTGATGCTCGTAGAGGCTGATGGAGTCGGCCGTGAGGACGATGTGTAGTCACGATAAGTGTCCGCGGCAGTGTGAGGCGGTGGATAGGGCGGATAATGTGAAGGAGGGTAAGCATAAGGCGAACGAGGGTAGTATCCATGATAGGAGGCAGGGTGAGGTCCAATGTGTGCGTTGCGAGAAGTGTATGCCGATGGGACTGAATAGGGAGATGGATAATGATGAGTGGTATGAGTCTGCGAATACCTTGTTAAGGGTGTTGGTGCCGCATTCCATCCGTGAGATGTCGGTGGGTAGATGACGGGGGCAGGGTGAGCTGACAACGGCGCGGCAGTGTGTGTTTCTTCTCGCTTGACATCGTCGTTACGTCTGTCGGGGGTGACCTTCTTGACGTCCGCGGTCGCCGCCCCTCCATCTTCCTTGTATCTCTTGATAGGTTGGTCTGATTCGTCATGGGCTGATGGCGATGGCTTGGGATGCAACACAAATGGCTTGTCAATCGAGGAGGACATTATTTGTGGCTGCACGTTGGATCTCCTGGGCGTTTCTGCGGTGGTAACAACGGCCGCGTGATCCTTCGGCGTGACGGGCTGCGGAGAATTCTTGATGATTCCAGTTCCCTGTTGAGCATCGGCGGCGCTCGCATCGACCTCGTCCGAAAGCGAAGCCAACAAGAGAGCATCGCTGTAGGACTTTCCTTCGTCGGAGGCGTCTCCAGTCTTGATGCGGTGAATGGTCTGTCCCCTGTGACAGCGACTCTCCTCAATGCAGTCGTCGCTGGGTAGGTCTCGCTGATCGTCTCGGCCGTGGCGATCGATGTCCGTCGAAACGTCGTTGGCGCGCTTGCGCTTGAGCGTGGAGAAAGAGGCGGCGGCGGGAGGATCGAAGTCTTGGTCGAAGCTGGCGCTGGCCGCCGTGACGATGCGCTCCGGTGCACGATGGGCGTTAGCCGCGGGGGTGGTGGGTGTCTCTGTCCGGGCAGAGGGACTCGTTTCGACGGGGGAATTCTGGACGGCGTTCATGCTGTTTGAAAATGATTTCAAAATTTCAATTAGACCTCGTGTGGATCGATTTTGTGGAACGTTCTGGCGATGTGGACGGACCTCGATTGGGACGCGGGGCTTCACTGGACCTCGCACCGGCTCTTCGGCGGGATTTAAATGGAACGGCCGCGTCGGCTTACAAGGATGGGTGTCGTCGGGCGGTGACACTCGGGTTCAATCGTGGAGACAAAGATTCAAATTACTAGCCGGGCTCAAATGCTCATGGAAAGGACGCGCTTTGCCTTCCGTGGGAATGAGATTGATCTTGCTTTCCTAATAGGAGGGCAGCTTGCGGTCGTTGACGGGGACTCGCCTTGGACGACGACCACGGAGGACGCGGCGGCTTGCTGCGATGTGATGGAGTGCAGTGCTTCGTGCTCGATAATATTGGCCACGGGGTCCCGTTTTGATTTTATGCACGGTTTGGAATTTCGTTGGGGGAATTTATGATGGAGATCGCACTTGCGTTGTTATGGGATTGGACGTCTGGCGGAACGGGAACTCGATGGCATTCGATACAATATACTATAAGCTACTGGATACGCCCTATGGTACATGGACAACGCACACACACACAATGCCTGACAACAGGGCAAAAGTATGGCATACCTTTCTAGACTGTATGCTACCTCTTTACCGCTAAAGAAAAGTATTGTACCATAGTAGACGCGCTGAAAAAGCTCGACGAAAAAAATGGCGCCACAAGTTCGGCAAGGTACCATGGCTAAAAATAATTCGGAAGTTGTCTACATACCACCCATGGAGAAATCAGAATTTATTCAATTATGCCCATTTTATCTTATACTGATTCCCTTATGAATCAAATTTGGGCGCGGTTTTTTCGCGGTCTTTTGGTGGATTTCATCTGGAAGGGTCACGCTCGACTGGTCCAACTTTTCGTTCCTTGAGCATTCATCAAAATACATATGGTAATATTATTTATTTATAATATATAAAAATATTTTTTGTCATGGGTTGCACCAAACACCATGTACGATAACATAATATTATGTCGTTGTTCTATTGGTAATATGTATAATGGGAGATACTGCAGTACCTTTGATCGTGTTACATATTTCTCGTATGCATATTATGTCTTACGCGAGACTCCTGTAAAATTAATCGGTATTGTACTCCAAAAGTCTCACGTGTCAATAATAAACCGTTTTACCTTCGCAAAGGTAACGAACTCATCATGAGTGGGGAAAAATGTTAGTAATTAGAGTAGTTCCACCGGTACGCCTGTCGTCAGTCCGACAATACCTAAAACCTTAAAACATCTTAACACCCCTTACCGCCTGTACAACCCAACTTTTTCAATACAAATTCATTGGGTCAATCTCCGAAATCCAAAGAAACCCCATGTTCTCCTCCAATCAATTGCCAATTTATAAAACGAAATGAGCGAAACCGAAGTACAACAACAAAGTCTTTGAAATCGGACCATGTTGGACTGAAGGATTCAACGAAATTTGTCGACCCATGCCAACTTTTCAAATTTGAATCCAATTGATTTCGTTCATGATGGGTATTTCGATTAGATATTTGGTGGAAGGAATTGGGATTTTTTCCATTAATACTAAATCATTTCATTTTTATTACCTTCCAAGATGTTCCTCCAGAAAGTATTTTGTATCGTTGTGTTGCCATCATGTGTTGTTGCATGGATTCCAGGTGCTGCCGCTGTTGTGGGGTGACAATTTTGGCCATGCAGCTTGCATGGCACACGCTTTCATTGCATCCCATCTCTATGGTCCACGCACACAACTTACGTGAAATCTCTTCATCCCGAAGAACATTACTACAATGATGTGGACCAACGGAGTGTCCATCTTTTTATGTCTCGTGCTTCGGGGTGTACCCTTCTCCCATCAATTTCACGCAGGAACCCTTGCATCGAAAACGATCTTCTCGCTGCGTTTCCTAGAGTATACAAGTACCCTGGCACAGGAAAGTAACCATAATGCTGCTGACCGTTACGAAGAACAATATAGATTACTAGCTTACAAAGATGATGATCCCACTGCTACATCCTCGAAAGTAGAAGTGCTTGCAAACAAATTCCAGGAATATAAGGGAAAGGCCGAATCCAAGGCATGGGAATTTTATGCCAGCCCTCCCTCAGAATGGACCAGTTCTCAGTGGGACATGTTTTTCATGGTTACTGCCAGTCTTTCCGTCATTTGCTGTTGTACGGCTGGTTGTTTTGCGTATTGCTTCGTTGTTCCGGTGAATGATGAAGAGGATGGAAATTTGATGAAGACGAGTAGGAGGCGTCGTCTGAGGATGTTACGGAGACGTCGTAGACTTATGATGGAAAGGCGATTTTTCAATACTGACGAACAAAGTAGTTCGCAAGGAACTGTCGACGCAAATAGTCATTCAACCGTGGAGGTTGAAGATGAGAAGGAAAAGGCTTTCTTGAAACAAGATAGCCTCATAAGGAATAGCATGGTCAAGAGTTTTGAACAGGTCATGACATCAAAAAAGACAACGAGTCAATGGAGCAATGATTCAGAAACTCGCTCTGTTAAGTCGGAGCCAGCTCAATATACAAGGATGATGGTGTGATTGAAATAGACTTATTCTGCATCCTCCTTGCGCATGCATAATGCTTGTAAAGCGTCAAAATCTAACATTACTTTTTCTAGAAATGTCTATGTTGCGATGGATACCTCCTGATTGATTTATGTAATCCAAAAAGTGTTGTAAAACATTGCATCACATCAACTCCACTGTAGTCTTTGTTGGTACATGGATTATTTTGCCTCAACTGGAGTGTGCTTGCTCGTTTCCTTGCCAACACTTGCAATGAAGCAAATGGCACTGATCAAATACCCTCCAGACACACTGAAACTCAAAAGATCGGCCAAAGGCATTTCGAAATGCGGACTCCCATACATCCATCCTAATAATGCGGGTGAAATGTTTCCAATGGCTCCAGCAAAAAAAAAAAAATCCCTTGCGCAGTACCCCTGACAGACGATCTCACCGATGATTGTAGCACAGCTATGGTGGGTCCAAACCAGCATTCTGCAACAAGATACTCGACCGATAGCCAAAACATTGCCGATTCGAATGAGTTCGAACCTTGCCATGGGTGGGTTGCTAAATGCCACGTTGGTATTGCGAGGACAGAACTGACGATGGGCAGCAAGAGTAGTATCGTTTTTCCGTCAAAGTAATGATCCATGATAGACAAGACATTGGATATAGAGTCTATCATGCGAGTGCTCATCCAACTGCTCAAATTTCCAGCAAGATATCCGCCAACAATTCCACTGGTCATCCCCAAAGCACCTTTGATGAAGGCATTTATAACTGCATATTCAGCGGTGTTGTCAGGAAAAACTTGTTTGTAGTATGGTGCAGCCCAAACGGCGATTATCAAACCGGCAGAAAAGCGAAAGAAGGATGCAAGTAACAGATATTGGAGTCGAGGAACGGTCAATATTTCGAGGGCATCTGTTATCAGCGATGGACTTGAATTTTCATTGATAAACGGAGCGTCATCTTTCTTTGCAGACATCTTATTTCTTTCTGTGTCGAATGGCAGCATGAGTGCTGAGACGCCTACACTGAAAAATCCATACCAGCCTGTCACAGCCAAAGTGTACCTTCATCCGACCACATCGGCCAACAACAAACTCAAACTAGCCAATGTACCACCCAGATACACCCCACTTGCATGTATGGAATTCGCAAAAGATGCTCTCTCCTCACTAATCCTATCTGCTATAAGAGAATAAGCAGCTGGGCCGGCAAAAGCACATGCACCCCCCATAACGAATCGTGCTGCCAATACTTCTTCGTACGAGTGTGCAACACTCTGTGCCAACGTTGCCAATGCCCATAGAGTACAGCTTGTCAGAGTTAATTGTTTGCGATCGTACTTGTCTGCCAAGTTACCGGCAATCAATGAACTTAATGCAAATAAAACTGTGAACGCTGTAGAAGCCAGTTGCCCATATTGCGCTTCTGTGAATCCAATATCGGTGTACATTGAGTTGTATGGGTTGCCTAGTACGGGAATTGTTGATTCCGAGATGTGGGAATGTCCACGAGGTAACAATAGAAAATCTCGACCATTGGTTGGAGATGTAAACAAGTAGTAGAGGAAAGACTAGAAATATGATTTCACTCAAGGACGAAGATTTGAGTGGCTTCTCTTGAGAAGAATTGCCTTTGACATTGAAATGACTGGTTGCCACATTTCGACGCCAATGACTTTTAGAAGGTAGTTGCATTTCAATCTCCGGAGAAGAGAATTTTTTGTGTGCGATGTGGACATGGTCGTCTGCCGATCCTAGATGTAGATGGAAACGCCGCTGCTGCCGTTAATAGCGAGGACACAAATGAATTGGTGTTTGAGACAGTGACTATGATCTTAGGCGAAAACAGACCGTAACGCCAATAGATTGCCATGTCTCAGAGATCAGCTACTTTGTCGTGCTCTCCGTTCCGTCCTACGTTTCGCGTTTGATGGATGGATTGTTGGTGATCAAACTTTCCACGGCTAACTGCGAAGATAACTTCAGCCTACGGCCACTGGGCGAGTCTAATCAAGTCGATACATGATAATGGGTTGACTACTAATTATTGAATTGTGAGCGACATTTACACTTCACTCTGCTGCTATTGCTTTACGTGTGCGCATGGCATCTGCTCCTATTGTTGTTTGCAACCTCCACGTGTATTTGTGTGCCTACGTGTTTTCTGGTTTTTGTGGGCCATCCTGATGGCTGCCCACATGCCATCGGTACGTATCCCAACATGGATGGACAGGCAGAAGTAGGTAGACACCGATAAATACAACACATCATAAAACATGGCTCAATATATGGTGCTATCATGGCTAAGTGAAAAAGTGAAGGGAAATGTCATGGTATGGTGCTATACAAACAGGAGGGAGGTCAACCTCTTGTCCAAAGACCCCCCACCAGGGGTGATTTCTGGGAAAAGTCTTCCGGCAGACAGACACATGCTGTCACAGAAAATCATCACCTGGGTTAAAACCCTAGCAGGACAGGTTCTTGTAAAAGGAGATGGAGGCAGGATGGTACTAGAATCACTGTTGTTAGGACCTGCTAATCTGCCGTCACTTGAAGACAAAGCAGCATGAACAGCCTAGAACTGAATGAATGTGACTAACGTCTAGATAAAATTAAAAGAGTGAGTGGATAGCTCATCTCTCGTCTGCAATGCCGATGCCACCTGAGCTCTCATTACGCGTGCGCTATCACCAACTCCAGGTGGCACCTCCTCAGCTTCTCATTTTTC
>JALLPD010001794.1:0-11290 GCA_036940065.1 Cyclotella cf. meneghiniana | reverse complement strand
TAAAAACATGAGGACTAGCAGTTTGTAGTCCTCAGTTTAATCAATTCAATAGCTTGTAAAATACTTTCAATCATCTGGAAAATCATTTTTTATTCCTATTTCCTACAATTAAAAATTCAACTAACCATCGGCTCAGGTCATTGTATATCCAATGATGTCACCACCTATGATGACTGTGCCTCCAACGACTGTGCCTCCAACAAATGTGCCTCCATTGACCACATCTCTGAAGAAGTGCCATCTGCAACAGTGCCTCCAAAGACAGCACCTCCAAAATGGCACATCCTAAGATTGTGCATCCAATGATGGCACATCAACAACATCAGCAACAATGGATCCTTCTAAATACAGAACCTCCAATAATTGTCCTCCTAAGACGGTGTTGCATCTCTGAATATGGAGCCATTGATGATGGACCTCTGTTGATGTCTGGTTGATTGAGTCTGGTTCAATGTTGTCTGGAACAGGTAATATTTGGTGGCAGTGCTGGCTCAGTGGTTGCCTGGTATGGTGGCACCAGGCTGGGAAACTACGTTGTGTGATGCTGAATTTTGCAATAAATAATGTGATGGGTGGTGGCAGCAGGTTCTGTGGCCTTAGACTGAGGGGAATTGAGATTGATGAGTTCTTAAATAGTAGAAGTAAATATAATTAATTAAATTGGATTTTTAATGTCATTGATTGATTTATTGGCGTAAATTAATTATTGGTTCATGAATAATTAATTATTTACTTGAACTTCTGGTTGCATGTTGACATGTCAATTTGACAGGACATAATGTCAGCTGAATGTACTAAATGAACCCTCATCTTATTGCAAATATCACTCTTTACAAGTTTACCTTGGCAGGAAATACATACTTGGAAGGTGTCATGGACACATCTCATGATGTAGTCCTTATCAAGATGCAAGTTGGAGGTTCTCTTTCTTCTTGTTGCTCTTGGGGTGTGGGTAGTTGTGATTTTCAGGGTGTGGTTGATTGTTGTGCTTCTACCTCATCATTAGGGTGCCCTGTATCTTCCAGTCCAGGCATGAACTCATTTTCACAATCATTCCTTTCTTTGATGTCTCCTCCACCTCTTTGGAATCCCCTTTTCTCTTGGCCTCTCCCTCCTTCACTTCCCCCATTGCCCAATCTACTGGTTCCAATTGCATAGCCTGAGAAATTAGTTTAACTCAAACAATTTGCCTGCCCATGTGGACTCTGTACCCTCCATGACCAGTTCGGCTGATGATGGTGCCATCTGGTGGAGGTACAGTCCCAAAATGAGCTGCAAATTTGTTTCAGTTACAATGCAAGGGAGTGTCAGTCTGTTGCTCCTGCTCCCATCCCATCACAACAGCCATCCTTGCCAGGGCATTGAGCCTATTCTGTTGGACGTTTCCATTGGCTGATGTGTAGGCATGGGGATAATGCTAGTATGGCTGACATTGTGGTGGTGGAAGGAGTTAGTTGGTTAACTGCTGAGAAGTTTGGTTGTTTGCTTGATGGGTTCTGTCACTACATGTCAACTGTAGACACATCAGAGCAACATGCAATTGTGACTTGCCAATGGCCTCATGAATTAACACTGGTATTAAAAGCTTATGTGGAATTAGTATAAAAAATTACAACATATGTTTAGGCATCAATGTGCATGAAAATAATGTATATTATTTCATAATTGATATCATGATAGCATGTGGAATCCTGTAGGATGGCTTGAGAAAATTTACTTTTTAACAAATTATGTTATATTCTGTCATTAAACGTAATGCCAGCTATGTGGTCATAGTAGGGCCAAAAATGCCCTACGCGTGGATGCATTTCAGGGTTATGTGAATTTTACTCAGATCTTAGTTTACAAGAGGCCACATCAACCAAGGATCACAAATACACACATCACCTTTAGACAAATCACAATTGTTTTAAATCAGCCCCTCTCATCTTTATTTCCAATGTTTTCCCTCATGGACTTTCACTTGGAGAAAGGAGAGCCCATCATGGTATTTAACAATGGCAACAATGATGCTTTATCTTAGAGAGTACCAGCATGTATGATATTTTCTGGTTGATTTCATCAATGTTGATTACCAAGACAATTATCAATGTCTCAGTGGCAAGGTCCATTGTTAACACTAAGAAGAGTTAACTGAAGACAAGTGGATGGCAAGTTCTTAGAATGTGGGGAACAGGATGTAAAAAAATATATCCAAACAGATGCAAGAATCATGACTTAAAAATGTGGTATGAGTTTATATGTTTATGGGTGCATATTTTACACATTTATGTATATGTAAAAAAACAATTGCACAAAAATACAATTTACACAAATGTGTTTTTGGGTTTGGGTATGCTCCAGTAACACTTCCAACTTTTTGTATGATATAGTTACTATGTCAAGTTTTATACATAATTAACATTATCTATCGACAATTCATGACATAGATAAGTCAGTATTGCGGTATTATTCATGTCATCAAACTAGATGTACATGTTTTGTTGCAAACTACATATGAGGTTCCTTTACGGTGCCTCATTATACTTTCTGTCAGTGGTTTGGAACATGATTTGTGGTCACTGCCAGAGTACCTTGTGACATAGGCCAAGAATCAGCCATTTTTAGTACCCTTAGGTACCAAATAAAAAACTTCCAAGTATAGGAATCATCCCAACCTCCCAAGTGAGGATGGATCCTTACAAGGGCAAAAAATCCATATCTTTGGATTAAGCAACAGGAGAATATCCCTGGAGAGAACACCCTCAAGAGAAGGGTACAAACGTACCAGGACTGTTTAAAATCTACACAAAGTCCATTTGTTTTAATTTGAGATGAAAGAAATAGCATTGCCCTTTCATCTTGATTTTTCAGTTAACAAATTGCTCACAATTTTGTCATCACCAAAGTTGTACCTCATTTACATACAAAAATATTATTTAATATTTTTTCACCAGAACAAATTAGGTCACTTGGTCTTTGTCTCACTACACAAGAAAGCTCTTGTCAGCAAGCATCACAAATAACAGGAACCATTTGAGTCATTCCTTTGTCTGATCAGTGTGGTCCAATGGGTGCTCACAATCGCTTTAAATCCTTGAATGAAGTGTTTGCTATATTCGTTCCATCTATCCAAGCAACAATGACAAGTACACTGCAAATCCCAGTTTTAATGGCGGTGGGATAACTTTGATGACAAGGATGGTGATGATGCATATTCAATGTTTTTGATGGGCATTGTGATACAATTAAGGCACAATTTGAAGATGTAGAGGATGAAGCTATCTCTGTATATTTTGACTTTGATGCGGGCAAGTTTCATTGTTTTGTGTTCTTTGTCAAAAAGGGTAAATTTGTTTCTTACAAAGGGGTCTCTCACATTTGTCCATGCAGGTTAGAAGATAAATCTTTCAATAGACTTAAACTATCTGCATTTGATGACAACCAAGTCCCTCACTTAGTATTGGAATTTTAAATTGAAGGATATCGTGTGATGTTTGAAAAGCATGCAGGCACCATGGCATCAATTTATTGCAATAACAATAAACATGCAAACTAGCATATATGTATTGTTTTGCAAACAGCAATGATCCTACTAAGTTTTCTTGGCAAAAAATTAACGCATAATATTTGTTATTATAACAACTCCAACAAATAAGAAATGACAAGCTACTCTCCCTCATACTCTTCTTTTTGTTCAGAATCTCTTTGTGTTCATTTTCAATCATTTTTCTCTTCTTACCATGAAGACTGGATTCAAGTTGTAACTTTAGATAAGTTGGATGAGATGTAATTACAGAATATGCACTTTTTATTTGGCTTCCTTTCATCCTTCACACCATTCTGTTTTTATTTGAATTTTGGATTCAATGTCCACAAATCTTTAGTGCTAGAATGATGGTCTATCTCAAAACATGTTGTGCCATTGAATTGAGGCAACGTGAAAATCAAATGGTCATTTTGCACTGCCACAAAATGAGCATGTAGGGTACATTTCTCATTAGAGTACCCAACAACATTGCTTGTTGCCTGACATGACACTTAACAGATTCATCATCACTATCAGAATCATCATCATTTTCTATTATTTAGTTGGCTAGCACAACAAATAAATTCAATTGAGTTGGAACATGTTGTGGTTGATTACCCGACATGATCATTGATACATTTTGATTCAAGCATGCTTCAGCAAAGTGATCAAACAAGGACTCATCATTGAATGCAAGCATTTCTTCACCCAGGGCCCATCAAAAAGATACATTGTCTAACCTAAACTGATCATTGTTTGTTTTAGCTGACATATTCCATGTTTGCCTACCATTCGACATCATGAAATCAACACTCGCATTAATCCCATCCAATACCATTTCTTGAATCGGGCATGTTACATGTAATTTTTGATGGTAGCACACTAAAAGAATTGGTAAACACCTAAAATGTGACAAATCATGCACATAAGATTACATGACACTGACATGAGGATGACAACACACACAATAATACAGACAACCAGGCCAGCATGCACTACCAAAAATTGTCATTAAATACTATGCACATGGTGACATTAACTTTGAGCAATGCACCATTCTACCCATCAGCACTACAAATCACCCCATCACACCCTCCTGTACAGTGAGTTGTATGATTATAATTATTATTCGATTCACAACACAGGTTGAACATAACATTGGCCTGAAACGACCAAGTTGTCCAAGCATCATTGAGTTGCTTAGGGGAAATGATTGGGAGAAACCCCAGCTCACAAACCATGCCCTCTTACACACATCAACTCCTCTCTCATTCCCCCCACAATCCATAGCCACTGAAGCAGAAAGAAATGTTTGATCTCTTCTAAATCTTGTGTCACTCTTGGCCCACTCTGGCTGAAGAACTTTTTGCTTCACACATTTCCAAGCAACCATCATTGCCTGAACCCTTTGTCATAGATATTGGTAAATGGTATGACAGACAACTTACCACTGCCCCCATCTACTTTGATTAAATCCTTATTTGCAAAATTCATCTGATGCTCCAGATAACCCTCCCTCCTATTATAATCAGAATCGCTCACAACTCTTGGTCATAACTCTCCAACTCCAATCCAACCAAGCAGCTGAATAAAAACATCACTTTGAAGCAATTTTGATTAAAATATTTGCTGTAGGTAAGTCTTTGAATGTTGGTATCACTCTCCATTATGGTCATATCCCACATCACAATCCTCTGATTGCTGCTGTACTTTTCATTCCACTTAGGCTTTTGCAGCTTCAAATCCTACTAATGCAATGCATAAGCTGGCCATCTCATCCTTGTCTTGGCTTCCAATTGATATTTTAATGCAACAATCTTCATGAGAATGCCTCGTTTTTGACCATAAACCATCTTTGCATCCCAGTATCTGATCAATGTTCTCCCCTATTTGCATTCAAAGTGCATGAACCACTCTTCAAACCATGAGCAACATCACCATTGTGCACAACAGAAATATTCAACAAAAACCCTAAAGATTAGGAAAGCCTGTCCTCTGTTAACCTCATCATCTGATGCATCTAAGCCAACAGATGGAATGGTGTATAAAGTCATCTCCCAGGTATTTTGCTTTGAAGTTAAAAGAAATTTATTTGTCCCATTTGGTGAAGCTTCATTTGGTTTGACAATATGGTGCTGTAGTCCTGCTGTTTGTTTAACTTTTGAATTGATTTCATATGTTGTTCCTTTGATATTGGCTCAAAAGTCTGATTCAGCACCAAAGTTGCATGAACTGCATCCGCACAGTACTTCAGTCCTGTGCTTTGTAATAATCTCTCTCTTTTTCAATTGCGTGGAGCTAGGGTTCTGTTGTTTATGCATGAAAAATCCATACCTTCCTTTCCTTGTGGGACTTTCATTTTCATTCTCAGCACTCTCTACCAAAAATCCTTTCTCCATAATTTTTCATGATTCATCCAGACTTCATTTTAATTCTCTATCGGTACCCAACCCCAAGGATTCGTTACATTCATTTACTGGTAGACTTTGGACCAATGTTTGCAGGGTGAATGAGTTTGCATCTTTGTCACCAATATTGGTTTCCATGCTTCAGACAAACCCAATGTGTCTCATGATCAAAAGTATGACATTCGCAGATTCTGAAAGATTTTGCATAGGCACCAGGATCCAACCCCATTTGACACAACATTTCTCTTCTGTGGAATATCTTGATTTGGTGATGAACCACAGATTTTTTACAAGGTGTCTGACCTTTGAGTTCAGTGGGATACTTTGGCACATTGGGGTACTTATTGTGTTTGTATTTGAAGGAACCATTTTCATTTTGTGTGTAGTTGTTTACTGGACACCCAAACTTATGACATTTTAGGTGTTTTGGTCTCTTGACTTTGGGTTGCAACTTATGTAGAGGAAGATCTCTCTGTCTCCTTTGCAGATGAGTCCAGGCGGCAATGGCAGAGGTTTCTCTATGCATTGTTATATTCCTATCTGGTGTCACTGGTAAGTTTGCTGGTCCTTGTTTGGCAAGCAAGTTTGATCTCTGCAATGCACTTGAGTTCATTGACCTCTGCATTGACTTTTTCTTCAGTTGTGCTCACTCCTTAAGTGATTGTTTGTCCATTACACTTCTCTCATGCAGATTGAAGATACAGGCTTGATCATTAGCATGACACCGTGGCAGGCAATGTCCAGCAGCCAGACAACCTTGGTCAAAAATACAAGCAGCCTCCATTAGACTCCATATTTTTCTGTATTGTGAAGGTACTGTGTCACTATGATCACAATTTGCGTTGCTTTTGTTGCCATTATTGTCAAGATTAGAAGTATTACTTCCACAGTTTGCACTCTCTATGATCCTTCCTTTTTGCATGACAATCTTGCCCATTTTAGGGGTTGTTTGAAATTTCATTCCTGATATCGGACCCAGCTCTGAAGGTTTAGGTCGACTTCTCTCTTTCCATGCCTTCCACTTTTCCATTCCTATAATGAAGATTTCTAGCATTTCAAGTAAACTTTGTAAACTTTCTCTTGCCACACTCATTAGAATGATCACATTATTTGTCATTTCACTCAGTACCTCATCTGACCAAGTGTTTAGATTCCACATCCACATTTGATCATTGCACACATCATCAGGTTGATTGCTTGTTTGCAGGGCATTGATGCATTCTCCAATGCAAGCAACGCGCTCCAAAAAGATGTGCTTGGCTAAATCTTCATGCATCAAAATCAGATAAAGGCAAACATATGTGTGCACACAAACTATATGCTCCTCTCCTTGTGAACCACTTTGGCGAGTACATTAGCAGAAAAAAATGTTGCTTGATGTGGTAGCAACTTCAGTCTCATATATGGTTTGTTTCATTGATGCAGGTATCATTGATTTCATTTGAATCCCAACAGTCCTGTGCATATCAACAATTAGCTTTGCAGAGCACTATTCCATTAGTGTGATCCTGCTGTCAAATGCATGGCACCATCCTAGACAACATGAAAAGCCATTGTCTACTCAAGATTTTCTAGTGAGTTTGATAAACATACCTGGAATTGCATCATGGACAAAAGAGTCCTTTACATGGTAAGTTCTCTTTTTGTGTAAAACTAGACTTACAATGAAAAGAACTTTAAAATGCCAGGTATATTTTGTGGATCACATTCTGGCTCTCCTATGAATCCTGCTCCTTCACTGAAATCAATAGCTGTCAATTCAGTCCAGCAATCTAAATTTCCCATTTTTTTGACTCATAGAGTGGAAAAAGCACATTGCTAGACAAATTCATGTGTCTTGCAATGACAACTTGTCTCACTACATAGTACTCTTTTACCTCTTGAATTGTTAGCTAATCTACACTGTCGGTTTTGATGCCAGCTCTTCTCTCATTTCAAAGAATGTCTTTCCAAGTTCCTCACCATGAAAAGGCACCAATAACTTTTGTGAATAGCAAATCAGACAATAAATTAGGTCTTCAATACTGTCTTGACAATGCATGCACACCATCTCCTTGCATCCAAGACAAAATTTAAATCCATCTGCAGATAAAAAGTTGTGACTACAGTTTCCAACTCTTTACAAATGGATATCTCTGGCCCATCAGTTATTTTGCTATTGGTATGAGAAAACTCTTGCAGGTATTTTGGTAATTCAGATGAACAATTATTTCCAAAGTATGTTTGTTGATATCTTGATGAGGGACTTTGTTCCTGGTTGCTAAGAACAGGAGCAATATTTGTTGGTTCATAGATCAGGGCATGGATGTATGTTTGTCACAGAGTGATTGTAATCTTTCATCTTATTGCACAGATATCTTTTACGGTAGGCAAACAGTGAAACCGTTGGACATCGCTTTGAGTATTTTTGATAATGAACATTGATGATTTTGTTGATTGTTTTTGCACCTAAACCTGGCAGTCCTTAAACACACACATCACAACCAAGGAATATTGCAATGAGAACATGCAGTCATCTGTCTACCACACCTTCAAAAATGGGATGTTTAGCAGACGTGAAGGTGACATAATCCTGAGACCTCTCAGATAGGTATGTCATTGCATTCTTAATGGTCTGCTTTGAAGTACTGACTATTTGCATCTGGCCCTCTTTAGTAAAATATTTTATGGCAATGCAGTCATTGCTTGATATTGCAGGAATATTGGAACTAGAAGTTTGAACCATTAGAGTGGAAGCATTTAACAATCTGCCCATAATCAAACAATCTTCTTGGAATCTACTGTTATAACATGATGAACAAGACTGTGTGCATCATTCCTCAAATGAGCACCAGTTTGCTCCAATTCAACAATCAACTCATTGTCCAAAGTTCCAGAAACAACATTGGAGGATGCTGCCTCAGCACTTCTGCATTCCTTCTCAAGACTAGCTATTTTTTCCATAGTTTTGATACAGTTCAAGGCATCGGAATAGGAATGTTGACTGAGAGATCTCAAGTCTTTGCAAATAATAGATGCTTTGATCCGGTTTTTGTCTTTGTTAGCTTTGCATTTGTTGGTGGCTTGCTTGGGTATTGGTCAGACTTTACCATCACACACTGGAACAATGCAGAGACCAGTATTGGCTCACTTCACAAGATGCCTTACAATTGAGTGAACATTCTTGCCAACCTTAAAACACACATTGCTGCAATCAAAATCTACAGTTGGGGTAATAATGCCTTGTTCATATGCTAGCTGCCATGACATATGTCAACTATATCACCCATTTTGAGGCCACAAAGAGAGTAGAGCACTTGGCCCCACAGTTTAGACCCATGATGAATTTACTAATGAGAATGAATTGAGCAAAGCAAAGATAAAATTTTATGTGAAACTATTTCATATAAGTTGTATTGATGTATTTATACCCTCTATGCAAGTGACATAGTGACACAATTTGTCGCATGATTGATCACAATTGTTTCTGAACACTCCTAGATGCACCAAAATTTGAGTGATACTATAATATTCTTATATGGAACATGATAGTGTGCAATCTATCCATGTATCACTTTGCCGTACGATAGGTCTTGTAATGTCAGAATAATTTCTTGTCACAAAAAAGCATGCTACTATCCAGTTTCAAGATGGAACATGCCTCATGAGACCTTGGAGGAAACAGAGGCATCACATATTGTTGCTCTTGTTGTTTCTCACTGCCGTGAAATACTACAAAAGTCTTCATGAGAGTACTCATACCTGCTGAGAAGTGCAATTATGTCCCCTCATCTATCACCAAGGCAACACCTGATGGACCATGGTGATTCATCATCCTTTCTTCTAATGTCCCAAGAGGCATTCATGACACTTCTGGACAATCTTTAACCTCCTGGGCATGCTGCACATGACAACTGAAAAGGGCATAGGTGATCATTGCCCCCAGATGTGATGCTAGGTCTTGTACTGTTGTATCTTGGCAGTACCATGGGCATCAATCATTTATGCTTGCTTTTTGGAATTACACCTTCAGCTTGTTTACAAGCACTCAATGTTATGCTGAAACTTGTTGTGCAGCAATTGTGTAATCATCCCATTGCATCTGTCAAGTTTCCTTCTCCTGAAAAAATGAAACAATTTGCTGAAATGGTACATATTTGTGAACCAAAAATAAACAATGTCATTGGGTTCATGGATGCTGTGTCTATTGCATACAAGTGTAACAGCAAGAATTTGACTCAGAATGCATTTTACAGTGGCTATGAATGTGATACAATGGTGAACAATGTTTTTGCATATGGTCCCGAAGGCAAAGTGTTCTTTTGTGCTTTAGACTACCCTAGAAGTTGGGCTGATGGAACATTGACTAAATGATTCTTGCCCCATATCATCAAAATTGGGAGTTATAATACACACATTGATCAGGATGTCCTCAGAGTGGATCTGCTTGAAATGTTCTAGTGGAACTGATCAATCAGTGCACTGCTCAATGACTGCATCCTCAGAAGAGAGAATACTTGCTTCAAGTTTGTAATGTATATACATCATTTCAACAGGCCAGTGAGTGGGGAATGCATGGGTTGCAAGATTTTTTCCCTCACTGTAAGAAATATCTTCTAGGAGGTTCTAAGAAGCAAAACCATGTTCTACAATCCGTTGTGTTGATTCACAATGTTAGAATGGAACTTGTGGGATCTAACCAAATTAAAACTGTTTTTGATCCAGAATATGAACAGATCATAAACATTGATGGATATGATAGAATTTCACAATATTACCTTTTCCAGAAGATGTCAACACAGATGAAGACAGCGTAGAGTAATAAATTAGACATGAATTTTTGATGTTCAACTTTTCCATATAAAATTTCTTTATATTATTTCATAGAAGATATATTTCTGATACATGTGACAAACATTTAGTTGCTATCAACAATACTACGAGAGCTTTCATCCCTGCTGCTTGCAGTTGCAACCTTTTCAGTGTATCCATCTGACTTTCTCTCCATGAGAGATGCTTCTTCTTCTTTTGCATGTGTTGACCAACTAGTTTCTTCAATATCTTTTCACTCTTACTAGCTTGGCAATCCATTGTTGCAAATTGACTTTTGATGGCCTGCTGAAATTGTTTTATCTGAAGTTGTTGCATCAATTGAAACTGTTGGAATTGTTCTGCATCTGCATCTGCATTTTGGCATTAAATTGCTGCTGAACTATCATCATGATTGCCATTTGTCCAGTGTCATTGCCATTCACCCCAACATTCTTGAAAGATGATGGAATGTGATCCATTGTCTTTAATACAGAACCACGTTCATGATTGGAAGAATTTTTTGTCTTACCTGACTTACTGGATACAGAATTTTGTCTGTTAACAGTAACTGAAGGAAGCTTAC
>JALLPD010001793.1:0-11291 GCA_036940065.1 Cyclotella cf. meneghiniana | reverse complement strand
GTATACCAGTCATATACCAGGTTTTTGTCATACATCCACATTTTCCTGGTATACATTTGGGACATAGTGGTCATTTCACATATACCAGGCGTATACTCCCGTTTACCAATCGTAGTGAAGGTGTCCCATACAAACCTGATGAATAACAGAACCAAAAGAACCCAGAAATGAAACTAAACAAAGTATTCCATGAGGCAAATATATAGAAAGATGGATGATGAATAATTTATAATAAAATCACCTTACCAATACAATAATTCCATTCACCTCAACTCCCATCTCTCCGTCAACTTATCATGATGACCATAATGTAATGTGATCTTTATGGTCAAAATACTGCTATGTATCTTGAAAAACAGCAAACTGGAACAATTAAGTGATACTATCATTGCAGAGAATGTTGCGGTTAGCAGTTAGAGCAAGGGTGATGGAATCGTTGTTGCAGTGATGTTTTGTGGAATAGGTGATGAAAGGGCAGCAGTGGAAATTGTTACGGTGCAGAAGTTTTGTAGCATGACATATATAATATGCTATGTTTTAGAGTTTTCCGTCTATATTTATAGACAGTTGTTGCCTGCCTGTCTATAGATGGCCCCCCAAAAATGCAAAATGGTGGGAATAACCAAAACTGCCTGTATGTTGATTGTCACAATATCTACATACAGGCACTGCTTACCTCTAGAGTCTATAGACAGGCATTGTCCATCTGTAGAGGTTCCTGTCTGTCTATAGACAAGCACTACCTACAAACAGGGTGTAACAAATATTTTTGGATTGCATAGAAACACATGTAACTTGCTACATGAGGCTGGTCCCCAAGATAATACATAACGGTGGGAATAACCAAAACTGCCTGTATATTGATAGTCACACTAACTTCAAACAGGTACTACCTATCTCTAGTGTCTATAGCCAGGCAGTGCCTATCTATAGAGTGTCTATAGACAAGCACTACCTACAAATGGGGTGAAACAAACATCTTTGGATCACATAGAAATTCAAGTAACTTTCTACATGAGGCAATATAGAGTAACAATACCACAGGAGGCTGCACCAAAAACAACACCTATGATACTTAATAACTACCTGTAATTTTCAAAATTTATCTGCATATCCATCAATGCTCATCAGCAGTCTATCACAATGGCCATGGGATCTGCCCCAAAATTTGTGTGTTATGCACTTGACAAATATGCATGCAGTGAAGGACCTATAAGGCTTCATTGCCCCCCATGATGTGAATTGTTGTTGAAATACTTCGTGTCCTTCACTGCACACAAATTCTTAGCTAGCAGATACCATGGGTTGATGTTTATTTTGCAGCCGAGAGTGTTAGTTATGGTGACTATTGCCGCAGCCGGATGCAATGTTGAATATTCTTCTCTGAGTCTTCTTTCGATTAAATAATATGTATTCATTCTTATGTCAATTAATATATGTATGGATAGTTGCCACCCAGGGATACCCAGTTAACCTGGTAATTTAAATTTCATCTGGTGTTATTCTGTCAATCTTATTTTAATCTGAGTTTGCTAAATGTGTTCTTCTATCAGTTTGTCAATTTATATCCTTTGGTGAGATTTTCAATTGTGATCATGATTGATTCCAACAAAATTCAGTAATTAAATTAGTTTTTTTGCTATTCTCGGTGATTTTTAGATGAAAAAAATGTTTGGTAGAAAGAAATTCGTTCAAACTATTTGAAAAGTTTTCAACCACCCCTCCATTTCATACTTCAGTTACATAACCTTGGTGCCATTCAAATTTACACAAGATTCAACATGTAAACCCGAACAAATTGCCACCACATGCCAACCATCCTCACCTCTTTCATCAATCACATCAATCAATGCCTTATTCCTAAACATCTCCTTATCCAAGGGAACATATGCCTCTAGACACTGTTTAAGTGGATCAACCAGGTACTCTTGATAAATGGTTGCAAAGCCATCCTCGGTTCCCAGCCATTTTGCAAATTCAGTCCCTGCTGCTGCAATCTTTTGTGTTTCATGCGGATGAGACTCGGCCCAATCATATCTCTCTCTCAAATCGGACAAATCAGGTCGAACTGGTATGTAATGCACCCATGGGATTAATCGATTATAAAAGTAATCTGTCGTGGGCGTAACATGATGGAACAGTACTCCTGGCATGGCAAGTTTTTCTATGGTCCCTGTCCAGGTGGTACCACCACCTCCTCCTAAATCAATATGATATTTGTATTTGGATTGGTCTTGTACAGACATGTATTCTCCAATAGCTGATATGCCCACCGACTGGAGGGCAATAAAGTTGCGGTTTTGGGAGGCAGGGATTTTGTTGCTATTTATAGCACTGCTGGAAAATTTTATATTGATCCACGGAAGTATATTTGAATTGGGTTGTTTATTGGAGAGTTCTCTTGCCTCGAGCTCTGCCTCTGATGTTAACAGGACGCCCCTCCATCTAGGAAGCAATACGTCGTCTCCCAATTCCCATAATGCTCGTATGGCAGCCCTTGTCGCATCATCATTATCGTTCAACGCGGCAATTCTCGGCTTGACATCTGTTTCATAATCTGGAGCTCTCATCTGTTGGAACATACTATGAAGAAACATAAAATCCGTTCCCCTCCATATAATTTGCGGTATCAGTGCATCCCAAGAGAGATCCTCCCGAAATATCAATCCATGCTGAATGTTCGTTGGAAAAATTTCACTTTGCATACTGCTAATCCTCTCCGGCAAGAGATACCCACACACTTTGCCTCTAGATCCATCACGCGACATGCTCTGCTGCCAGCTATCAAAACAGGGTAAATGAGGCTTCACCGGTAATGGCATGGTAATCCCACTCGGTAAAATGGATGCATCGTACATACTCCCGAATTGCAAAATGGGCGCAAAATCCCCCGCATGACAATATCCAGTGAGACACTTCGCATGAAGACGAGGCACGTCCCCCGTCGATAGGAAAAGAACGAAGTCGTCTTTCCCGTTGAACCGTTGAGGGAAATTGCGACGAAGTGCAAATGCCAGTATGGAAGCTACGCGATAGATTCTGGCGCATCCGTAATCGCAACCCTGTTGGTTGTGAATGACTACGAACTCGTCTTTTGTGGAGTGGTAGACGAAGAAGAAGGCTTGATATCGAAATGCCTTCATGGTGAGTATCGCTGATTCAATGTTGTAGGGCTTTACTCTCCGAGTGGTTGGAGCTGTGGCGTCGTTGGCCTTTGAATTTGAGAAATGAATTGGATGCTTGAATTCTACTGTGGTGGGGTCGTTAAATTGGGACAGGGCATAGAGAGACCTTCTCCGTGGTGGTGTATTGAACGAGTGACTCAAATCATCGTAATGGGATTGTAATTGATAGATTGCAAAGACCGCCGTTGCCAACAACGCCAGTGATAACGACACATGTCGTCGGTGCTTCTGCATTTCGAGGACCTGGCGCGAAATCTAACTGCTCAAATTGACATTCAACAGGGACCTCTCGATTTCGATGCTACAGTTCAAAGTGACTCCCAAATAACAATTTTTGACACCACTCTACACTCATCATTGTCGCCAGGTGTGTGTCTTGTGCACGATGCCTATCTTGTGCCCACTTGCCATTAACCTCGATTTAAATCCGATCACGCTTCAGACAATAATTGTTACCTGTGATGCATTCCATATCCAACTTGCTTAACAGCGAAATAAATTTTAAAGGGAGGAATTATGATTTCGAAACTTAAAGGTGATTCACGTCTGCACTCCAGTCACCTTCCAGTCACACATCGCCTTCTTTTTAGTTCATTCAAACCAACTTGACATCCATCGCCAGTTTACCATCCTGCCGACCGCGACAACGACTTTCTTTCAGGGAGACAACATCTCATATCGCATGGCATCAACGTTTCCACCGTATTCGTGCCTACAACATGCACTCCAACAAAATTCTACTGTCATCCGCCGTGTTGGCCGCCACACCCCTCCAAAACGCCGCCGTCCTTCTCGACATTCACGTACCCCTCCCTCGTGGATGTCTACTGACCCAGGCGCTCAAGGCGAATTTACTCCTGCAAGATGCCAGTCGAGACCCTCCACGCAAGGGAGGGCCTGTGACCGATGAATCTCGAGAAGGGGTGGATTTATTCACTCGACACATTCCGCATGTGACACTCTATTTGGCAGATTTTGATTTAGAGGCGGTTCCACCGCAGCATTCGAACGATTGCACCGTTCTCAACCAGACCAAACTCGATTCCTTCCTCGACACTATCGGATCGCTCAATTTTACTGCCGTGAATGCATCATCGTGTCCGCTATCGTTCACGGCAGAAACTCCCGCCACTTCGCTAGCGTCTGCCTTTTTTGCCATCAACAACGAACAATTCTATACGGTTAACGGGGCTTACACAATGCTCCCCGTCAAAAATGACGCATGCCTTCAACGTCTTTCGGATGCATTACTGAAACCCCTTCAACCCTACTTAAAACGACCGTCGGAAGTACCGTCGTGGGTCGATTCTCTCCCAGAGCCGGAGAGGACACACAAGATCTCCCAAGTGGAGAAGTATGGCAGCCCCAATGTCCTCGGAGACTTTGACCCTCACGTCACCGTCGGATACGACGTTCGTCACTCTCGTCGACGGTTGCAAAATACCGAATGTCCACCCGGACAATGTCTGGATTTGGAGGGGAAGTGCCAGACGATTGTCCGCTGTTTCGCCGATCCATGCATGGAGGTCCCGGGGAAAAAGTGCGACGAGGGACAAGTGTGCAATTCGAACTTTTGTGGGGGATGCAATTACAGTTGCGAAGATCCGTCTGTTCAAGATTCCGATCAAGAGCAACTTCAACTGAGGAGTGAGGCCATGAATCAGTGGAATGACCAATTTCAGTTGATCAGCAGTGAATGTATCGGGAACGTTGAAGAAATCGCTGTTGGGCGAACGGGTTTAGGAGGAACTGTTTTGTCTGGTTCTAGAGTTGGATATTGGGAGTTGATACAGAATACTCATGAAGTGGATGAAGGCAATGAAATTGCCGACAGGAATGAGGATGTTTTTGAATCTGTTCAGTAATGTGTAAGGTATGTAGCTCATGGCGTGCAGTCTCTAGTGGCAATGGACTATTTGATCTCTGCATCGCTCCATCCAATCATTTTTCAAAGGGTAATTAATAATTTTGGGACTCGGGGATCCAGATAAACCAAGTTAAATGCTCCGTGAATAAAATACTTGATATTATATAGAATTTTATCTCTAGAGAAGAATAACATGCAATGCAGTCAAAATAAAATTTCTGTCACGCAATCACCTGGTTGTAAGTCAAGGGGGCACAGCTGATGCAGTTCCCCGACGACAGATTATCACAGGACTGTCAGGTGTACCATAATAAGGTGTACCATAATACTAGTTATACAATAACGATGCTTTAGGGACATTCCATTCACCTGGAGAGAGTCGTATTCTGAAGCACAGTATCCAAATACCTTTGAAGACAAAATTTATGTAACAATATCTAATATAATTGAATGAAATTTCAAAGGTAAAATTTTAGAAATCGCCAGACGATCCCGCACCTGACATCTATGGTATTGTACTATTGTACCCACATTTTTCGGATCTATCTGTTGACGTGCCTGCTGTCTCCTCCTGCAATGTATGTAAAATTATCGACGTCGGTTCTCATCTTCTGACTCTTGACCAAGAAGCCAATACCCCGACGATTTCAATCATCTACGCCCACAACGAAAACACATTCCGTTTTTACTTGGTCGACGTAGATTATTAGAAATATGAACCAAACAACAACATATAACATACGCAGGAAGCCTGTGATAACGGGTGTGGTTCTGCTCCTAATGGCAGTGTCTTCGCTCGCGTTCATCAGTAGTCAGCCCAAACTACTTCTTCCTGTGCAAAAGCATCAGCTCAAACCTATCGAATTAAAATCGAAGTTCCTCAAGTCTACACAAAATTCATTTCGTCGTCGACACTTTCATGCTACGCGCATAGTATTGATGAAATCGGCGATAAGCGACACAGATATGGAAGCCGAAATAAACAAAATGCGAGCAAAAGAGATTCGCGATGAGCTAGAGTCTTATGGAATTTCTACAAAGTCCTTCTTTGAAAAGAGTGAACTCGCAGAGGCGTTACTAGCTGCAAGAAAAGAGGGGAAAACCCCAATAAAAGATGTAAACGGAGCATCGTCGGCCTATGACAGGGCCAGTTCCACGAATACTAGTACAAGTAGCAGCTCCGGCGATCGTCAAAAACGAATCCAACAGGAGATGGAGAAGTGTAAATCGATGAAAGTCTCGGATCTTAAAAAAGAGTTGGAATCGTATGGTCTATCCACCAAATCTTATTTTGAGAAAAGTGAATTTGTGAAAGCAGTTGCAGAGGCCCGTGTTGATGGAGTAACGAAGCAATCAGTAGGGTCTAGTGGCAGACAACAGAAAGAAGAACCGAGAGATCCTTCGTACAGGGACGTGGTGGTTTCAAAGTTTACCGGAGACCGAAAGTTATTGTTGGATGGGAAAGTGTTTGATGTAAAAGCTCGATAAGTCGCGGGCTTGTTGTGAAAGCAAAACTTCAAGAAGGAAAGTGTTCATGTCGTTGAATTGTTTCGAGGCGTGACTTTCCGAACACTGAAGATGCGATTTGATGACATTCTAGTATATACACAGATTAAATTACCTAGTGAAAATAGAAAAAACTCTTTGGTCCCCTGAATCCAGAGGGGAAGTATGACTCCCAAGTCCATATAAACGGTAGCCATTACCGACTACACTCATGTGTGCCCATCTACGCAGCTCACCGAATGGAGTGTTTGGATGATTTCCAGATATACTGTTAGAGCTGAAGTCAGCTTCTGTTTCAAAGGATCGCATCTCTTCTGCTACGTCTGTTGTCTGGCACAGTGGGCAGGAGTTCTATCGAGATTGTAAACAAGCAAAAGAATTGAATGAAAAATATTTTATGCCTAAAAAAACGCGGACTGACAAATTTTTTTCACCTTTTTTAAGATCCATTCGCTCAAACAATTAGCATGATAAAAATGACCACATTTTACATCAGCTATGAGATCTCCCTTTTCTATCTCAAGAAGGCATATAGTACAAATGTGCGCATTGCTATCAACATTGCACACATCCTGAGGGTGTATATCTGACTCATCTCGTTCAGACTCCTCAGAAGTCTCGTCCTTTTTGGCCTCTCCGTTATTCGTGGGGATATCGTTTTTGCTGTCATCACTGTGATATTGGTCACCACAGTATCGTTTCGTTTTCAACTTATACCCAGAAACCCACCCATCCTGTCTTCGCTGCAAGTGCCTGTGATATGCAAAGCTCTCTTCAGCTTGCCTTCTTCTCTGGGTTTCCATCTCAAGAATAAGATCCGTGATTCGGGTATTGATGCTTGGAAACCATCGGGAGAAACAAAATTTTATGGCGTGCTTGTACATCGGGAGAATAATAGAATTTGTTCGTGAGTACAAGCACGCCAATTGTGGCAAACTGCCTAAGTCCGTTCGCTCACCTGGCCTGGCACAGTCAAAAGTAGTGATAATGTCAAGAACGCAAACCAAAAAATCAAATAATACCACATGTATCTTGCGTAGGAAACCTTCCAATTCTCGTTTGTGCATGATACTCGATAGTCGTCGTTTCGAAAACTGCGCCAAACTTGGCAAGCAGTGCTTGAAACTGGACAATAAAAGCTTTCCGTTGTAGGAAGTCGGCTGGTGCAGTCGCAATGCAGCCCTTTAAAAGGAATGAGGTTGTGGTGAGAAGTGCTCTGATTTTTATTCTCGGCATTAATCTCCCCGCTTACTTCTATCCATCGTTGGAAAGAATTATCCAAATCTAGATGCTCAACCTTGACAAATGCTCCAATGTAGTCCGTCTGCTTTCCTCGAAGTCGACGTATTTCGCCAGACACATCCTCCACATAAATGTTCTCTACCTGATTACGGAACAAGCCGCAGGTTCGTGTCATTTGTCCGCGGACACAGCTGAACAACAGAGTCAAAAACTTCAGGATCGTGATCGTCATGATTGCACGCAATTACTAATTGCCACGGGCATGGCCTAGCGTCCAATCCGCTTTTATGCATGTGTACCATACACTATAGAACGGGTGCTCAGTATTTTGTATTGTACTGAAGTATAATTGTGTTGAACGAGAAACGAAGAGGCAGCGGTGGTAAACGGTACATAAGGGTCGTACCATACTACTATATTCACGGTAGGAACTGGATTGCGCTAACTGGTACAATTTCCATGTTATACTATATTATTATGTCTTATATCGTACCATACAGTACTATAAGTACGGTCCTTATTTCGTTGCCAGTTGATTGTCTTTGCCTACTTTTGTACATAATATACCCCGGTACATAATAGACCCCGGTACGTCAGCTTACAGTACAATACCGTAGTCGCACGTATTATTGTATCTGACAAAAAAAAATTCCTTTCATTACGCGTCTGCGTAGTTATTGTACCGTGCCCACCAAGAACAGCCGAAACGTCATTCAACCTTCCATCTCGAGCTCAATAATATAGATGATGTATAGCACAATAATGGAAGCGATTGCACTGCGATTGCAGGTACTGTGAAACTACAGGTCAGTAAAGGTATTCGATACGTACAAATAAAAAATTCTAATATAAAGGTGTCTATTGCGAAAGGAGATCTCTCCGGGGGTAGGAGTGTAAAAAATCGTTACCTTGTCGTGACCCCACGACGAATCAAACGACGAGACGAGGGGACGGTGGTAAGAGGGGGAAGGTTTGATTGAAGATTCTGATCAACAAAAATATCATAATAAAACAGCGCACCATACCGTGGGAGCAGTGGGAACCGAGTGTGAACGAAAAAGTGGAATCCCGAACACCCATCCAAGGTCGCCCGCACACACTGCAAGCTTTTCCATCAAAACTTGGTACGCCCCTCACGCGAACATTGCGCTAGAGCATGTCTAACCCACCCAGCCGATGGCCCCAGGCCCTCGACCAATCCAAATCCCAAATAGACCTCTTCGAATCCTCCAAAGAGCGCAAGGCCTACGAAAACCTTGCCGACCTCTACACCATTATCACCGCAACGGAACATCTCGAGCGGGCATACGCCCAGGATGCCATCACCCAATCCGAGTACACTTCCGAATGTAATAAACTTATTTCTCAGTTTAAGATTGCCGAAAAGGCTGCCTTGGGAACGAATAATATGACCACAGAAACCTTTATGAATCTTTATCAGGTGTGTTTGTATTTAATATAATGCTGAGCGAATCCACGCCTCACGACGAACTTTACAAAAGATTATGAGCAACCGAACCGACGCTTTATTTTCAACTTTTGCGAATTATTTCTCTCTTCGTAGATGGATTGTCCCAGAGCGGCGGACAGATTGTTGAGAATGGGGGTGCCAGAACCCCTCAAGGCTTCACATGACAGTGGGAATGTGGCGGTGACTGTGGCCGAAACTGGTAAGATGCACGATTATCATTGACAATTAAATTACTTGGTCGTTCAATAATACTCCCAAAACTTTCTCTTTTTACAGTTCAACACTTCATCACAGCAATGGACGCAGTGAAATTAGAACAACGAGCTGTGGATGAATTACAACCTTTGCTCAGCGACTTGATGAATGCGTTAATACAACTACCAGACACACCGAATGACTTTGGACCGAATCATAAGGTGAGGAAGTGGCTTGAAAAGTTGAATGCCATGAGGGCGGTCGATATGATAGATGATGCTGATGGCAGGCAGTTGTATCATGACTTGGATACGGCTTACTCGGAATTTTCGAGGTATTTGAAATCTAAGTAGGAAGGCAATCGAGAATAAAGGGAGTAAAAATGCTTCTTTTTTGTATACGGGGCGTATTTTTTGTTTGGACTCGATCGTTCAACTAGATGAAATACTTGTAACGAAAGGATTTTGTGTACGGCAAGCTTTCATGCGTTCATCTAACCGAATATGTTTAGCTGGAGCGTTCAACACCTGCAGCAGGTCACGGACTTTCCCACTTGTAGGGCACAACTTTGTTTGAAGCACACCGTTCTCATCTGCATATTTGATCCAAACACTGGGTTCAGAAGCTTTTCCAGGAATGGTAAGAACTCGAAAATCCTCTCCATTTATCTCCAAAGCAGCAAAATCATCAAATCCAAGTCCTAGTTCGAAAGAATGGCGTGTCATCATTTCATCAAAATCCGTCATTCGTGGTATCCCGTTGCTCTGGATTTGATCATAATGGGGACAGACCAAGCCTGGAAAAATACCAAGACCTTCCACCCGAATATAGTCCCAATCTCTTTTCGGTCCTTGCTGGTGGTTGGTGTTCCGGCTTTCGCACAACATATGTTCTCGATATGACGTCGGGTCCATACTATCAAGTTCGAAAAAGCGAAGACAATGATCAGATGATTATAATTTTCTTGAATGACATGGTTGTGTTTCAGACTTACAAAATTAGATGCATCAAACAAGAAGAATCTTTTGTCACGCACCTGTCGCTGTGGCCACCATCGAACCAACAAATCAATCCAGCACTCCCTCCGGTCAAGACGGTGCCTCGGCGCGCAGCTTCTTTCAAGATAACGTCTAAACCCAACGATCTCCATCTATCAACTGCATATAGGGTATTTCCCCCGCTTGCTAAAACGATGTGAGCCTCGCCAACAGCCTGCTCAATGTCAGCGAATTGAAGAAATGAGTTGTCTACATCTAATGAATTGATGGTGCAGCCTAAACTGAAAAATGACGACGTTTGAATATCGCGATATTCCTGAATATCATACGTTGCAGTGCCGATATACAACACAATAATTTCGTGTGGAGGTCGCTCAGTCAACTCAATGACACACTGGGCAAAATAAGGGTTGCTCATTGGAATGTTTGCTGATCCAGCAAAGAATCCCTTCACGCGTGAATCGACGCTCCACGAACGACGATACGGAGGTATCGGTACAATTGAGGTCGAAAGCTCATTGCAGGTAATGCTTGAATTGTCCACTGCAAGCACCATTTCAAAGCCTCGATTATGATGATGCTTTGATCTTCGTGTTGGGAAAAGATTTAACATAAAAATCGACGTGTCGGCCAATACCACACCATGCCACACGGTGCGTTAGACACACACCAAACGTCCTGAGATTATTGTCTATCAAACCGTGTTTTTGGATTTTTAAAGCTAGTGAAAAAATAATGAAGACGTCTATACAAAGTCCAGAATTGGGCAGGTTACAGGCCATTTTCGTAGGGCAGCAACTTCAACTGGGGCAGGATTCCTACCTTAT
>JALLPD010001792.1:0-11338 GCA_036940065.1 Cyclotella cf. meneghiniana | reverse complement strand
CATGCAGTCGGACTAGATAGACGAAAATATATCATAAATTAGTTGTGTCAGGATTTTTCAGAGATATCCGGACACGACACCAAATACACCCCCATGTTTGTCCCACGAATACGAATAATACTAGCTAGTCATCATTACAACTGGCTGTACTTAAAAAATGAGAACATGAAAATCAACATGTGACGTGCAGGTGGCACGATCACGATCACTCGGATCGCACGGTCACAATAAAAAGGATCGCATGATCACGGTCACAAGGATCGTACGATCCTTGAGCGATTGAGCAGCCTCGACTGATTGCACGATCCCAACACTCCCTAGATGTTGCTTTCGAACAACATTGAACCTTGACTCCCGAATGCATTGATGCCTGCACAGCAATAAACATATACTCCCACCACCCCACCACCAACATGCAAACATATGAGGAATTTGGATCCTAGGAGTAAAGATACTCGAGGGACCAGAACTTCCGGGGGGGTTGCAGTCTTGTTAGAAGTGAAAGACAATTCTTGGGGTCATGAGTATACTGTTAGGCCTGTGGAAGCTACAATAAGCTTTATAGAGTCATTTTGAGCCCTAGAGAGTAAAGGGTACACAGGGGGTTGTTGACTGCTGAACAAAAAGGTAACATTGTTCAACTGTATCAATACCCTGCACCAATTTTTGCAATTTTGTACCACAGTTATATAAACTGTTGCTAATTCCTGTTACATTCAACACCATAAAAGTCAAACAATATCCTCCAGGCAAATGCATGTGTTTAAACCCCTATCACTAGTCACTCTCCTCATTTACTTCCACACCTCAGAAGCAACCATGGCATGCAATCTCTGCAGACAGAATCTTTGCACGATGTATCCAAAAATGTGGTGTTTAGTACATGTGGAACCTAATGAAAGTCAACAATAGCTAACATAAATAACAAACAACAGCAATCATAAATAATAGCCAAAAGTGCTTCTTATAGATCACTAAAGCACTCAATCCTCACTCAAAGTCATTCATATGTGCTTGTTCACACTCACTCAAAGGCATTCACGCTCACTTGCAGGTAGGTGGTGTTCACACTCAGTAAAAGGTGTTTATGAACACTCAATTGAGTTCCGGGGGCATTTACACTCACTCAAAGGCATTCATGCCCCCTCAACCATGTTCACGGGATGTTCTCACTCACTCAAAGGCATTCACAGGCACTCACTTAGTTCAAAGGGTGTTCAATTCTGTTCAATACTTAATCAGGTAAGCCCTCAAAGGCCCAATGGAGATGTGCTAAAAATTAAGTGTGAAGGGGCCCTATAGATGCTCTAAATTACAGTTGGATGCTTTTCAATGTCCATTTTGAGTCAATCAAACAACAGGAAGAGAGTGAATTTTTATGGTACGTTTGTTGAAAGGTATGAATCTTGGCAAATTGATGCCAACGTTGGACGAGTAACCATTTAGGCCATTCGGATTTTGTTTGATCTCAAGGGCATGTTTCTTCCTTGACACTCATTTTTGAGTCTTGCAAGGGATTGGCTTTATGTTAGGTACAACTTGGGGTGCACCTACATAGAGTTATGTGAGTGATTGTATAATTGTAATTTAATATAACATAATGTAATGTGATGTGATCTAACATAAAAATGTAAAAATATGAAAACATAAAAACCTTAAATTCATCATCACCAAACATAAATTACATCATCACGAAATGTAAAAATCATCATAATCAACATGAAATATGTCATAATGAAATTGCATGATCAGAATTGTCTTTCTTGATTCTCACCGATTGTATCAGATGGTATCCATCACAGATGAAAAAATATCCAGCTAAGAATTAAAATTGATGGGAATAGGATGGACATACACAAATAAATAGAAGTACGGTACTATATATGCTCATGAAAGGTGCAAGCAATAAGAAGACATGTATGATCATTGTCTTATTTCTATGGTAATGGAAGGATCTATCATTATCACTTACTGAATAAAGCAAGAAATGAGCTGAACAACAACAACAACAACATGAGGCTCAAAACCAGAGGAAATCATGCTTTTTTTCCAAGGACAATGATGACAATGATAATGATGATGATCGCAATGACAACAATAATGATGAAGATGACAGAAATGATGAAGACGAAGAAAAAATCCCGAAGAATCCTTATCCTGGTGTTTGGCAGTGTTTTGTCAGCTGGCATCAGGCTAACTTTATGAGCAATAATGGAGATATTGTCATCAACCCTTGGATGGGCAAGTGTGGCTACATTTCTGTATTGACAAGATTGCATGATATGGGCCTTATTCATTTAGTTGAGACTGCATTGGCTTTTCATAATCTACTTTGTTAAGTACATGAAGATTTGGTGAAGTAAATAATGACCAAGGACAAGAGCTATTTCATTGGCATCAAGACCAGATCAATGATTCATATGTGTCTCAGGTTTTGCAGATGAGGTGCAGTTAAAGTAAAAATAGGTGATGCAAACAACTAGTATATGACATTGTGCTTTATTCAGCATGTGTATTTTTTATGTAGGTGTGAAGATAAACCCTTAATCTCACAAATTTGACAAGTTTCTTGATTGTTCTTACAATTGCTCCATATGTTGTGAATTCAATCATGAATTTTTCTCATGATGTATTTTAAGTTGATTATCACCTATTTTATGTTTTTTGCTGATGTATTTTACCTTTTACCATTTTACCTTTTTACCTTTTTGCATACTTACATTTTTAAGTTTTTATGTTTTTATGTTGCTTAATGTTGCTCTATGTTTAAGCAACTACTCACAAAAATGCATGTAAATTTACTTGTTCGTCAACACATATCTAACACAAGGTCAATTTCTTGTGTGACTGAAAAAGTCAAGCATGGAGAAAAGAGCCATTGAGATCTCTCGAAGTCTGAAGGTCCTCTTTTTTATTCCCCCAAAGCCGGGACTTCCTTCGTTTCAACAAAGGTGAAAATTCGCTCTCTATTCCAGAGAATGATGTCAAACTCTAAAATAGATTTAAAAAAATAAGAAAGTAATTCAATCTATCCTCAATCTATCTTTGGCCCGCATTAAATCGACTCCAAGATGGGACAAAGCTACGAGAAAGCCTCCGGTATGTAAATCAATTCACTAGCTCATCGACAATCGAACACACATGTCTGCATAGAGACTACCTCTCTCGTCAGCAATACTGAAAAATGCACCGCGGAACGAGTTATCTCTCTATGTCGTCCAACCGCAGCGAATCCCGCGCCGCCCAACCATCCCGACAATCCAACGCCCTCATCTCCCGCGGCATCGGCTACCTAATCCTCGCATCGACTCTCATCTTCCTCCTCTCACCGGCCCCCAACTCACACCCCGGCGGTGTCAATGAAGGCGCAGAGCCCTCGTCGTCTCGCGGCGACAGCGATCCACGCGCGCGAACGCGGAAACTGCCAGTCCGAGTTCAATCTCTGCTCGCCCGATCTCAAATCGTGGGAAGGCATCTGGGAGAAGTGAAGGAGGGGACGAAGACAGTTCAAGAGATTATTCATGGAGAATCGGGCTTGGGAGCGGGCATTGGGAGCAGTGTTCATATTGGCATGGGTGACATTGCACGGAATCACAGATCGGCACCAATGAATGTGCGCGAGGTCTTGGATTTTTTGCAATCCTTTCTCAAAAAGCTGAATTCTTCCAATATTAAGAATAAGCGTGCGACCTTTCATGGTATTTGGGCAGCGTATCACGAGCTGGTTGTGAAATGGTTGTATCCGTGGGATCAAGAGGTTAGTTTGGGGGCATCTTTGCACGTTGTTTCTTCCATGTGTGCTCTTTTTCCTCAACATTTTTGTTCGTCGGAATGGACGCTTCTCTTTTCCGTAGTACTTGATCCGAATGCCTCCACGGAGAGAAGACGGTAGTATATTTCTGAGTGTAGTGAGCTACAGAGACGAGTTTTGTCCGGACACACTCAAGGAAGCATTTAATAAAGCAAAATACCCGGAAAATTTGTTTGTTGGTTTAGTCCAGCAAAACTGCGAGGAGGGAAAATGTCGTAGCGGCGTCTTGGAGGGAGGTAAAGTAGAAGACGTTGGACGAGATCCTGATTGTTTTTCCCTCTTTTGCTCTTCATCCATCGGTACAAAGTTTTGCAACAGTGGCCAAATCCGAGTCTTGAAAATGAAAGAAACAGAATCGTTAGGGCCGTACATGGCTCGATACTTTGCATCCAAGTTATGGATGGGAGAACAGTGGTATATGCAGATTGACAGTCACATGACCTTTCTGCAAGATTGGGACGCGTTATCGATCGAAATGCTCCAAGCTGCCCCATCGAAAAAGCCAGTCGTCAGCCATTATCCTCCTCCTCATACGGCAGATCTGATACAAAAGTCCAGAGTCGCCGCACCTCGACTCTGTGGCCCACTATTTGCCACGAGTGACATAGAAGCTCAAATCGTTCGTCTTGAGGGCAGTTACAATTACGACAGTGTCAAGATCGACGTTCCTCGATTCGCCCCATTTGTTGCAGCAGGATATCTTGTCGCTCACTCCGATATGTTGAGAGAAGTTCCGTTTGACCCGTTCTTGCCGTATATTTTCATGGGAGAGGAAATTTTACTATCGGCGCGACTTTGGACAACGGGGTATGATATTTTTAGTCCGACACATAGTTTGTTGGGGCATCGTTATGTGAGGAGTCATAAACCCAAGTTTTGGGAGTCCATTCATCGAACTTTTACACCAGGGGTGAGTGTTGGTTTTCTCGTGTGCTTCGAGACCACTGTGTTTACATCATCACACATTATTCTCTTCATGACGTAACTCTAGGTCCATAATCCTTTGCAGATGTTGGTTTTGAATAGAGTCAAATACCAATTAGATTATCCAGAATCTGCGAAGGATATGGTGAAGCCAAAAAGCTTATTTACTGGTATGTCAATTGCTTCTGCTGTTAGTTACTAGTTTCCTCGAGACGACTTAGTTTAACCCACCTCACGCGTCAATTTCCATTCTACAAAATAAACAGCTGTGGAGCAGTACAGCATGGGAACAATGCGTTCTTTAGAAGAATACTTGAAAATTGTTGGAGTAAACACGACAACAAAAGAAGTGTCATACACTGCTTGGTGTGAAACTGGTGTCCCTCCACCAGGCTTTGAAAAGTACACACGTTTTTACATGACAACATAACTGACGTGGATAATTCGTTTGAGCAACACGAAATCATTTCAAGCCATGATGATGTGTTATACTCTCCACCAAAAACGTAAACGGAATTCACCATTTGCCATTTCTCTTACGTGTAAACTTTTTTAATGTGGTGAAGAATCATACACCTGTACACACAAAAAGTTCTAGCCATTTTTTTCTGGTCAACCTTTCCTACCAGTTCACAGTCTTAACCACAAAAAATACATTTCCTTCCTACGAAATCGCTTGTTTTTACTCATGGAATTGGAGAACTATTGACAATTACTGCTGAGTAATCTGGCTGAAATACATTTGTGGGGGGGGTGGGCATCATTGTTTGGACAACACTATACACATTAAAAGTTTAAGCCAATTATTAATGGTCCGCCCTTCCTTCCACTGTTCACACTCACCACCGCAAAATAAAAACAAACATATTTCCATCTACTACCTTGCCTGCTTCTACTCATTGATTGGAGGAGCATTGACAGTCACCGTGCCATCCACACATCATTTATGCACATCTACACCAATGGAAACAAAAGCACCGAGCCTTCAAGTCCAGAAATCAGAACAATTAAATGTAATGCAACCTCTGCGGACGACGACTAGGGGGTCTGGTTCCATCCCTCCTTGGTGGGACGGGCAAACACATAGGACGGAAGTCACCGACCTCCTCCCAAATTAGTTCTTGTAACCGAATGCGGTGAAGTTTTTCATCCTCAAACGAGAAGTCGAATGGGCGTTCTGCCACTGGTTCGTCCTCGTCGCTGTGAAGCTGTGCCATGAAGGGATGCTCCAACGCTTCTTGAACTGTGATGCGCTTTCTAGGATGTATTTGAAGCATTTTGCTGAGGAGGTCGAGGCATTCAGGTGGTGTGTTAGGAAATTGCTGGCTCAGAGGAACCACAGGTTTGTTGGGGAGTTTTCGCATGAAGCGGCGTGCCTTTTCAGAGGTTACAAAATCTAGGTCTTCTTCTGGAAGCTTGCCAAGTTTTCCTGTTATGAGAGTTAGCTTTGAATGAACAACAGCCCCGATATGTGAGGTGAAATATGGACAATTTCTGTTCCTAAGGTAATGAATCAATCCGATGCTTACCTGATCGATGTAATCCTCTCCAGGGAAATAAGGCTTCCTCGCAAGGAGTTCAGCCAAGATGCAACCCGTACTCCAAACATCCACTGGTTTGTCGTATTCGTGGCAGGCGAGCATAATCTCAGGTGCACGATACCATCTCGTCACCACATATTCCGTCAGGAGTGGACGCTTTCCCTCATTCATTTGCTCACTGTCAAACACACCACGTGCCAATCCAAAGTCACATACTTTCAGGTCGCAATTAGAGTTGACCAAAAGATTGGATGGTTTGAGGTCACGATGCAACACATTTGCTGAGTGGATGTACTTCAATGCCCGCAACACCTGGTAGATGAAGTACTGTACATGGTCGATCGAAAGGCTCTGCTTGGAGTAAATAATCCTGTATAGATCCGTCTCCATCAATTCGGTGACAATGTAAACATCATTGAAATCATCCACATAGCGATACATGGGTGGCATCATGTCAACAATTCCAACAATATTCTCGTGCTTGAGATGTTTCAACAGCTTAATCTCACGAAGAATACGCTTGGCATCAATCTCATCCTGAAACGCCCTCGGCACCATCTTAATCGCCACCTTAATATTCAACTGAGTGTCATGCGCTGAAATGACGACACCGTAGGCCCCCGATCCAATGACTCGATTGAATGCATACTTTGAATCGACCGTAAAGGTATGATTCCCCGCCTTGAACGTATGCGCGCTGTAGGGAGTGGTGCTCTTGAAGCGCGCATAGGACCCCTGCGATCCCGGCGTGCGGTTCATGAACACCTCCGTTCCATACTCGGATACCACGGATCCATCGTCCATGGAGTAGGAATGGCTGCCCGCGTGAGAAGTGAACGCCGCGGTAGTGGCGGTAGCAGTGCTGTGGTCATCTTTCATTTCGTGAGAGCGATTTTTGCTGATGGTCGCGCCAGTGCGAGATTCGTAGCTTCCCGAGCCTCGGACAGTTTCGTAATCGTTGCGCTGATCTTGAGGCATGCGAGAGTGAGCGTGATAGGAGGGGTGGGGATGGCCGTGGTGGTGGTGGTGGTGGTGGTGTTTCACTGGGTGACCATGTTGGTGCTGGTTGGGATTGTGGGTGTATTGCTTTGATGCATGTGGCATCGACGAATAGTTAGGATAGTTAGACGACATCGTTGCGTTCGATTTTCGGTATGTTGAAAAATGAAAAGTCTGGCTGAATAATTTGCTTTCACCCTTAAGGATGGGTTTCAGCCAGGCAATGCAGTAGGATGGAGGTGAAGGTATTGTCGATTATTGCTGCAGCTGGTCAATAATAATTTTCTTAATTTGTCCACTTATCACACACGAAACAGTGAAATAATGATGATACCACAGCTATTTGCAAGGGACAGTGATAGGCAGTGGAAGTATTGCTTTCTCGTGGTTCAAATAATAATGTGGCAGATGAGCGATGGAAGTAGATAATTGTATGTGCTTCTTAAAACTTGTGCCAATATACTGATTCCTAATTATGGGATGTGATACTTTTCTTACGGTAAATTATTTTGATACTTTAGACATAAAGACGTCACCCGGGTTGCTCCCTGTCGAGTTCCCTATGGTACAGGGCCCCACTCTTAGGAAAATAAAATCCAACAGATCTATCACGATAGATCACGATGGTAGGCTAAGGTTAAAACATTAAGATCGCGAAGCGGGTGGTGGGTGACTTGCTCGTGTTTCCACACATGACACATCCCAACACTTACAAAGCAAGGCCCTATCAACGATGCTACCGTCGCTAAACCACCCACTGGATGCTAAGTTTGAGCATCTGTCTATAAGTCATCATGAATCTCTGCCTTTTGTAACTGTCGTGGCACTTGCTCGTCCCGATAAGCGAAATGCCATAAACGCCAAGGTGAGGCTTATGATATGATATGTTTGGAATAGCCATCTTTTCGGCTCATAGTCATCAAATATGAAATCCAGATGTGGAAAGAGATCGGCCAGGCCTTTCGCCAAATCGGAACAATGGGCGATGACTGCCGATGCATCTTACTGATGGGGAAGGGGAAAGGATTCTGCAGTGGCATCGATATCACAGACGAGAAATTCTTTTCGGGTCTTACATTCGGCGACGATGATTCTGAGAAGGATACGCCAGACCCAGCTCGAAAGTCACTAGCTTTTCGGTCTCAGATCCTTGAAATGCAAGCAGCTTTTACTGCCGTAGAAGAATGTCCGGTGCCAGTAGTAGTTGCCATACACGGCGCGTGTGTCGGAGCTGGGGTAGATTTGGTGTGTTGTGCCGATGTTCGTCTCTGTAGCCCCAGTGCAAAGTTTAGCGTACGAGAGGTTAGACTGGGACTCGCAGCTGATGTTGGAACCCTCCAGAGACTGCCCAAATTGGTGGGGTTTTCTTCTAGAGTGCGAGAGCTTTGTCTTACGGGAGGTGAGAAAAAGTCGTCGCTGTGTCTTTATCATCCATCTTTCATTAATTTTATTTGTGCCGATCCCAATGCTTTCAATCGAATTGACCGCAGAGGATTTTTCAGCAGATGAAGCGTTCAGAATAGGATTCGTGAGTCGGGTATCATCATCTGATGATGATCTTATCCACGCTGCAAATGACATTATTTCCAGAATTACTCGAAACAGTCCGGTGGCTGTGTCGGTCACAAAGTTATCTTTGAATTACTCTAGAGATCACTCTGTGAATGATGGACTGCAGCATATTGCTTTGCAAAACTCGACGGCATTGATGACGGAAGATTTGGTAAAAGCTTTCACGGCGGACAAAAGAAATGCAGACGGTACTGAATTCGCACCCCTCGCCTCTCATTCCCGTCTGTGAAGTGTCGATGTCAAACAAAAAAACAATTGTGGGCCTTTGACTCTATGCCTTGTTATGCAATTCATCAGGAAGTTTAATAAAGGGTTCGTAATGAAGGAGGAAGCTTCATATTAAGTACTTTATATTCTGTCGCGTCCACACGAGAAAGGCAATCAATGAAGTATTCAACGCGTTCCATCCACTGACATCTCTGGAGGCCCATCCGTATCGTCATCGTCAACTTCTTGCGTTTCGATACCTTGATTACATTTTTCGACTGAACCCATTGCTGCCGTTGCTATCGCCATCAGTTTCTGTATATCTATATGAGTAGGCAGAGAAGACTGATTGGCAGATATGCCATTCATCTTGTTTGTTTCGCCCTCGATGGCTGCCCTATCTTCTGCTCTGCGTAGAAACTCCTTCTTATGAAACTGCATTGCGGATTCACCAGTCTTTTTAACTTTTTGCAGAGCCAACACAAAATCGTTCCTGTTGACTGGTCTGGCTTTCGCTCCACGGGGTGGGAACCCGCTAGAAGTTCGTTTAACCGCTTGCCTTGGATTGTCATTTGAGCACCCTACAGCTTTTTTTGATGCTCCACTAGTTAGCTCACGCACTGGCTCCCACGCCGCAGCCCTACAAACTTCCTTCAAATCACTTCCAGAATATCCCTCTGTTTGTTTCGCCAGTGTCGGTATGTATTGCTTTGCTTCGTCTGTCATACTTTGCTTTTGTAAAAATAAGTTCAATAACTGCAAACGGGAAGAATAGCCTGGGAGAGCGATTTCAAAAGATCGAGGGAGGCGGCGGAGGATAGCTGGATCTACATCATAGGGTCGATTCGTTGCACCAAGGACGATGATTGGTGGCGACGGAAGAATAGGTGCAGCATCAGATTCTGTGACATTTTTCTTTTCGCTCAATAAGCCGTCCCAGAGCGTGAGAAATTCACTCTTCATACTGTTCACTGCACTGCCTTCCGTTGAATCGCGTTGACTCAAGAATGAATCTATCTCGTCAATAAATACCACGGACGGTGCCAATTTTCTTGCCAAATTAAAAGTTGCCGATATCAATTTGTTGCTTTCACCAAACCATTTATTCTAACATGTTTATAACGACGAGTTTCAATAGAGTAAGGCGCGACATTTTCAAGCAAACCATGAAGTAATCAACAGCTACGGAGAAAAGACTCACCATGATGGACGATAAGCTAACATTGACAAAAGTGGCATGTGACTCTTTTGCAATGGCTTTTTTGAGCGATGATTTTAGCGAGCTTTTTCAAAAAAGATGAATAGTAAGCATGAACTTTATGTTTGCTTACCCTTTGCCAACATTGTTTTACCCGTTCCCGGTGGCCCATAGAGTAAAATACCCTTTGGAGGAGATACCAGCCCCGACTCTGACATGAACAGATCTGGTCTGACCAGAGGAAGTACTACCAAATCATAGATCTCGGATTTGATTTGATCCATTCCACCAATGTCTGAAAAGGTTACAGTAAGATTTGACGGATCGATGACGTTGCTCTGGGCAATGGAGAGTTCATATGTTGAGAGAGAAGAGAGATAGGACATGGATTGTTGGTGTTGTAAAGTAAGTTCATCTGAAAGAGCAGCGTATTGACGCTCTGTCTTGACTTTTTCGAGCAGCTGCTCTTCGTCCAGTTGTTGAGTTTGCGCCTCCCCGGATGTGAATTGTTCTTCTTTCCATTGCATTTGGTGCTCCTCTAATTCTTCCATCATAGCCTTCAGCGTAGCCTCGTGGCGCGAAGTCAATAATCTCTGCAAGAGTGTGACGACGTTGCCACCGCTGTTTTTATCAATCCCCAAGTCGTCGAGAGTGTGATCATTGTGGCTGTCACCCTGAATCTTTTTCGCGATCCATCGGGAGAAGTAGTAGGAGGCGGCGAGGGTAAGGCCCAATTCGAATATAGTGGATGCCAGATGGATGAACAAGGCTTTGCCGTCGACTTCTTGCTTTGTGGCGACAGTGGAGGAGGATTTAGTTGTGGAAGCCGAGATGGAGGTCATTGTTTGTGTTGTTGACAAATTAATGTGATAATACGAGGTGCGAGCCACTTCGTGCAGCTTGCGTGGAGCTGCGTGGGCAACGTTGATGGGACATCGTTGTATTGCATGTGATAGCTATGATTTACCTACTTCTCTCTCTAGAGGTAAGGTATGTTATGAAGTGGGTGAAAGAGGACAAGAAGCACAAGATAATATCCCCACCCCCAGCTACGGTGCAATATTTGCACCGCACACATTGGTCAAA
>JALLPD010001791.1:0-11297 GCA_036940065.1 Cyclotella cf. meneghiniana | reverse complement strand
CTCTAACTTACCTAACTTTTGCCAAAGGTAAAATGGCTAACTCTAACTTACCTAATTTTTGCCGAAGGCAAAAGGGCGAACTTATTTTTGAAAGTTAAACTTTTTTCTAAGTCTGAAGGCTGGAATGCCAAATAACACTTTCATCTTTTTGTTGCATCACTATATGCAGTAGGCACTGCATAGTGGGTATTGAGTGAATGGTTGGTGTTTGCTAAAAACTGACATTACCACTAGAAGCTGCTGACAAGGACATGTTTTGTTCAGAGGATCAAGCATCAACATGATTTTTTAGCTGTTAATCTCTATGTATTCACTTATGAGTTGCATCTTTAAAGACTCTGGTTGACTTACACTGGATGCCACGTGATATGCATATAGTCCAAAAGTGGAATGTTTAAACTGCTCCTTAATTGACACAATGAGTGTACAATGTGGATATCAAACCAGGTCTTAAATTATGAAGCTGCTGTCAGCACAGATACAATTCTATCTGACTCATACATCCTTTGAATGAGTACTTGTCCTTTTATTTGCCTTGACACCCCTATATATCCATGGGAGTAGTTTCCCAATATTTCAGCTACTGGTGAGTGAACAATGTCAAGTCAATCATGCTGTTAACTATAATCATTGGGTGGTACAAACATCAATGTCATCTTTCTGTGTACCAAGGAGAGTTGGGAGTCATCTGTGATGACATCCCGTGATGTTTTGTAGCGATGACTCACTAGAGAGGTCTGCACATTTGTGACTCTTGATGGTGGTAATGACATTGCAACATAGTTAAATGCACATGTGCATACCGTATTGTTATGACAGTTGCTGAGTATCATTGCATGGTATTTGGAACCATATTGATACTTCACAGCACGAAAGCAACTTGGGGAAGTCAACTTCTCTTGATTTTGACAACTTTTCCTTTTCTATTATGTGAGTTTGTATCAGCTAATTAAGTTATATATTTCTGTGTATAGTGGCTTGTGTTGTGTTTGTTTTACAAAAATGCCAACAAGGTGCTCTGCATTCTGAGAAGAAAAAATGTGCATGTTTGACTTGTCCTTCTGGGAGATGCTAGTATTGATTGACAAAAATACTCACAATTTACTGTTCTGTGGTAGTACAAGAACAAAGATTATGGATTCTTTGTTTTTCTTGTTTTATAATGCTTATTGAGGCTTATTCTATTTTGTAGCTTGAGCGACAAGAAGTTGCACTACCAATGGCCATCTCATTGTCTACTTCTTAGAGAAGAGATAAAAGTGTTATGGTGACTTAATGAGTCCCTAATTTTGGGTGCCATCTTTGTACTTCATGAAAAAGTCTGAAGGTAAACCTATCAGAAGTTGGCATGAGAGAATCACACACTAAATATTGAGTCTCAGAGAGACCATCAACTTGCCACAGATTGATTGAATCCAAAAATGTCAACATGTCTTAAAGATTCAATCTTCATTATTCTGTGTTGATGCTCTCTTTGTTCAGCATGCTGCACTAGAATGAAAGTACCCCTTTACTGAACCTGAGTTGGTGTAGCTCAAAAATTTGTAATGTTCTTCACTTTAATGAGTATCCTTTCATGACCTTGTCTTGTAGGCCATGATAGTGGCATTACTGATGTGGTACTTTCTCCTCTGCAATTCCAGTTGTGAGAGAGGCAAGACAATCACAATGTCTTCCCCAAGGTTCTGCATTGTACTGGAACAAATAAGTAGTTTCTGAGTCCTTTGTATGGGCAATTATTTAGTGAGTTTTGTCTGCTTTGCCATAAATGGTATTTGCCATAATGAGTCAATGGATCTACTCTTGTCCATATTGTTGTATGCAGAGAATTTTAATGGCTTCATGTTTAAACCTGAATCTTACTACTTGTTGAGACCATTGCAACCTTATTTAAGGTGGTTATTCAGGTAGTCTTTGAAGACTATGTTGTAGTAACCCCAAGTTAGTCCTTGCTGATATTGGGAACTGTATGGCTGTTATTCGCTACATTAATGTGCTTGTAAGGCAAATAGAGAATCTGTGAATGTTTAAGGCTGGACTTGAGTAGGTATAACCTGACCCAGCTTTGCTAGGCATCTACAGATTATGGATGTGCCAATATCCAGTGTAATGATAAATTGACTTGTCATGAAGTCTTGTATTGATGTACACAGTTGACTATTGCAACATGCACAGTACTGAATTTATTCTTTGAGTTTGGACAGCCTCCTAATACATTGTCCATTTTTACTTCTATTAAGAATCACTTTTAACATTGCAGTAATTTGTGGATAAAGTAGGTTTTCTATTGTGATGTACAGTCAGTTCTGATGAAGGATGTCAACAAATCCATCCAGTTCACAAGGTAATTTTTCCTCTTTATCCTTAGTTTTATTTTGGGTGTTTGACTGGTTTGGCTCTGTCTTTACATATTTCACGCATTCTCATAAAGGTAGAGGTTGACAGGCAATTCCTTACAACACATCTAAACTCAGTCAAACACGTTCCCTTGGCCTTAGAAACCTTGGTAACATAATTGAGTGTGGGCGTGTAGTGCTAGCTAGTATCAATTTTACTTTTGACACAATTTGGAAGATCTGCTATTTTATTTAAGCCCAAGATGAGAAATGTACTGTAGTGGTTAGCTCTGTGCTTAAGAGGATTTTTGCTCAAGAAGAGCACTGGACTAAAGTGGTTAGCTATTTCCATCATGTGCTGTGTTCAGGTGTTGTTGCAAACAAGGTACACAGATTTACCCTCACTGGCAAGGTGAAATTGATCATTACATCTTTGTTTATATAGTTATTAGTTTGAAAATCTAGAACAGTTTTCATTCAGTCTTTGTTTTTGTCAAAAAGCGAGGTAATGTGCTGGCTTAATCACTCTGGGTAAATTGTACCTCAGAATAGTGTGTTTCACAGGAACTGATTGCTTTTTGTAATGATCAAAATATCATGTGGCTTTACTCTTTCTTTCAAGTAGGAAGAATCAATCCAGCACATTCCAAGAGCTTGAAATCTGCCTAGTTGGGTTTTTAAACCTATGGATGTTTCTATGTTGGGAATATGGGCGATGCTAAGGGACAATGTCCTTTTTGCCTCCGTTGTTTTTGTAGTGACACCTTGTTGGGGATTTGGAACCCAACATGGTTTGATTTCCAGTCTCCTTGCTGATACCTGTGCTTGTTGATAGTACTGCATCGTCACATATGAAAGTTTTTTGGCATGGGAGAAGAGTTGATCTTTGTGAGAAGTATATGTTCCGGATGCAAGAAGATTTCTTGGCATTTTTGGTCTAGTTGTTGATCAGATCTATATTTGCTTTAATTTCAAATAAGCGACATATTCAAATAAATCAGAACATTTAAATTCAACTTTTGAATTCTGTTAAGACATTTTTGTATTAAATGATACTCACCTCAGAATTGTTAAATAAATTCGAATTTTTAAATTTGGGCTATGAATTCTTTTTCCCTCAGACCAGAGCAGGTGCTGAGGATAAGTGCTAGTATGTTAGCCTTTTTTATCCCTTTCTTGTGAAGCTCCAGAGTTGCGTGCATGAAATAAAAGCATCATGATGAGAAGCATTCTAATTTTGTGGTTTCTTTCTTACTTTTTTAGTCAAAACTCTGAAAGAAGTTGATGAGTTGCACATTTTTCTGTCAAAAACATGTCAGAAGTATGCAGGATTCTTGCAAAAAGTGAGAGTTTTTTGCGATTTTGTAGAAGAAGACACAAATGTATGGGTCTTGTAAGATAAGGGATTTGACTCATGGTTGTTTTCTTGGTCCAGGATGCACATCCATGTGCTCATGGACTTGAAGGTTTTACTCTGTGTCATTCTGATGTTTGACCGGGATGTTGCGATGTGTTGCACATTGCTCTTGAGAGGGGACAAACTTTGTTCACTCCTTGGCTTGTCCTTTTTGATCATGGGCTTCACCGTGAGGGTTTAGGCCATTTATATGCAGCTGTTTTCATGAGATTGCAATTGCAAAGGCTGTTTGCAATCAGATTTGTCATAGGGGCTGTGCCTTGACTTGCTCCCGTGCAAATGAGGCTGATTTGCACTTGCTAGAGCTGCTTCGTACACCTTCCCGTCCTCCCATGAAGTTGACTTGGGCCACCTTTTGCCTTGAGTCCCATACTGAGCCTAAGCCTGTGCAGAGGTCAAAGCATACTCCCAGCATCACCATGTCAATGAAAAAGGAAAATGTCTCCTGGGAGTGAATAACACATGAGAGATGAGAACTTTTAAGGGGGATCTCTGCCATTTCATGTGACAAACACCTCTAGGGGGTCACGAGTACGCTGTTTGGCCTGTAGATGCTACAGAAAGCTTTGTATGGTCATTTTAGGCCCTATAAGTTTTTATGTACTGCCTACATAAGGAATGTACAAATGTACTGTGCTGGTATCACTGTACGCACATGTGATTGTGGGTATAGACTAAATAAAGTTAATTCATGTTTTTAGGTCTACCATTAGACTATACACATATTGCTCAATGGGGGAAAATAACCCTAGGCATAAATGTTTATTGCCTCCTCATTTTATGAAGCACTGCTTAGAGCAATTGTATGAAGTACTGTTCTAAACTTTTTTGCCACTCATGCATATTTTACGTCACAAGTGGACTTTTTTACAGCATGTGCACAATGTGCTCCATGTGAACTCTGCTACCAACAGTGGAGTATACCTACGTACACTGGGAATAAGTCCTCAGTGATGTCCTGAAGCAATATTTTTTGACATACAATGAAAAAGATGTGCTCATGACTGAAACTCAGTTCAACTGGCTGAGTGCATAACTCATCATGCAGTTGTGGCTAATCCTGCACTTGACGCTGTGTTGCACCACTGTGGTGTCACATCTACCTTACCAAGAGTATTGGATGGCTTTGGGTGACCAATGGATGTACTGATGGACAATCCAACCATAGGCAAGCATACCAAGGACTGACGGACAATTGGCAGTAGGATGTTGGAACAATTCATGTAAGGTTGCACAAAAGCTATCAATTGATAGGGATCTAAGCCATTCTAACTTAAAATATAGGAAATAGTAGATACATTGTGATGGAAAAAATTGTGTGTAAGATATTCTGAATTAAACTGAACAATTGAGCAAACATGTTTAATTGTGTAAAAACAACATGTGTAGGACTCTCTACATGCTTTTGGTATGTTTATGCTAAGGACACAATGAGATGTTGTGTAGGTTTTTGCATGACTCTGGTCATTAGTCAATGACTTATAGCTCTTTGTCCCAAATGGTATTTCATGGTAATGACCCTATTCTTGATTATTGCAAGGTTCTTGTCATTATTAAGAGATGTCCTGCATCTCCTAAAAGTAAAGGGTATCTTTAAGTCTACCCTATAGTACTACTATAGAGTAGACAATTGGCCTATGTCAAATCAACAGGATATCATCTTACTTAATTTGATCACAGTCTGTTCCCAGTTTGGTATTCCAAGATAAGTACCTGGCACTGCAACATGGCCAAAATACCTTGTAATCTGAGAAGTATTTCCAAAATGAGAGAATGGTAGTATTTTAATTCCCTGAATATTGCAATCATGAAAGTTAAGGGAGTTCGGGTGTCAACATCAAAGGCACAGACAGAATTCCATAATTCAGGGAAATAAGCTGTCTGTTTTGCATTTGAACTCCTGTTGACAATCCTAGTTTTATCCAGAGTTGAAAATCACTGACTGAAATCACTTGAAGATTCACTTGGTAACTGAAGGGGGCATTGAAGACATTGGTGCCACCTAATAATCAACATTCATTAGAAGCTATTTTTGGAACCATAATAATTGTGCATTTTTATGGGCTTGTCATTTTTGCAATGAAGAGGTATCATCGGGTGATCTGGAATGACATGAAAATCAAAAATAATGACATTTTGTGTGTATCAACACTTCTTTTGAGGTTCTATTTTGAAAACTTTTCCACTGACTGCAGATATAACGAACTGTTCAATGTTGTGAGCTGTAAAGAGATCTCTTCACCCAAAGCACTTGAACAGCTTGAAGCTATGAATCTTTTTTAAGTTGACTTGTCAATGGCTTTGTATTCCATACAATATCAGAATTCACTCTCACATGATATTAAGAGACTCCAAGGCTTTTGCAACATTTGTATCAAGAAAGCCTGAAGAACAGAGAAAGCAGATACTTAATCACTTCAAACTGCCTGGACGTGGAAGATCACTGAAAGAGCAATGCAATGCCCATCAGAGAAATACTGACTGCCCCCAAAAATCATACCTCAGTAATGCACCTTGGAGGTTGTACAGAAGAGATGATAGCTCCCCAACCAATGATGTTGTCATGAAAGTAACCCAAAGAACACAGTAAGGAGAAACTCACTTCAAACCACCTGGATAGGGGAGATCTCTAAATGAGCAACAAATTGCCAATGCCTGGCAGATTGGTCTTCTTATTTAATGAGGGGTTTGCCCACTCCCCCCCTCAATTACACTATCAGCGAATAGGATAGTTGAAATATTATTATTCTTACCTGACTGGAGGTGATGATGTGTGGCATATGCATTTGTACTCACAGTAGAAATCATATAGTACAATTGTGATCATATCATTCTAACATACACACTCTGTATTTATAGGATACAAAAAGAGAAAATTGTACATGAAAACTGCTATTAGGTTTCTCTTGTGTCTGTTTGGATGTGAATTTTACAATTAAAAAGTCAAAAAATTAGAGCCAAAAGAATGTCAGGAGAATGATTGTTAATTCATGTTTAGGAGTTGGTGTATATACTCTTAAATGCTGATATTGTCAGTATTCTATGAATATAAATACTCAACAGTCTCAAAGATGTATTCTAACATATTGAAACTAACAAAACAAAAACAATAAAGACATTTTACTTTCAATTAAACTGTTTGTTAAGGGATCACTGAGTCTTGAGAGATTGAGAGAGTTTGTCAGTAAAACACATAGTATTTGGCTTGATACTTACCATGCTACAGACTCCCTGGCCACAGTGTTGGCAGCCTAGTCTAGGTAGGCATGTGGATGTTGCTAATGTAGTCTTGAATCAGTGTCCAGAGGAAACCAACATGATATCTATGGTGTACACAGAGACCATGCATGATTTGTATGTGAGTGGTGAAAAGAACTCCACAAACAGAACTTGTAAATTTTGTATTTATTCTAACTCTGATATTAATCATCATCACTGTTTTCCAATTAGAAAGTTAACTATTGCATCTTTCCGAAGTCAGTAAGGCAAATTCAATGCAAATTCACCAGCTCTAGGAAAAGAGATCTTGAATTAATCAATTCATTGTTCAAGTCACCTCGCATCACCACATCATTGCATAACCCAAGAACCCATCATCTCCCCATGCTGCCTATTGCTTTACTCTCCTCTTTTCAATAGACATCGTAATCAAATTCTAAAATATCAATCCATATCATGGCGTATTATGAGATTGAGGACTTCCTTGCTGGATAACAAAAAAGTAATTATTCAAATTTACATGGATTTTAATTGTATATGAACATTGCTTGCATATTGAATTAGTTGACTTTTTTGACATGCTGTGTGTAAAGACGATGGCTTGGGGGGATGACGGAGTTTTGGGACAATGAAACATGTTTTATTTTTATGAATTTAGGAGTTTCCCATATTGATATGATTTCTATATATGTAATTGTGGCAAGGAACCAGTCCATTGAATAGTACACTTCAATAGGGGTGGTGATGTATCTTATTTTGATGCCAATTCATGGAGTCAGTTTATCCCGATGAGAATTTATTTTTATTTTAGAGTTTTTTATCACATTATACATAACCTAATGTTATCAAGATGTGGATACACAAAAGAAAGGAAGACTGAGTACGAAGAACATAATTCAATTTTTTTATGGATTTCTATTATATATGAATATTGTTTACATTAAATGAGGTGCTGTGTGTAGGGGAAAGCAAAGATAATGGCTTGTATGGAGTTAGTTTTGGCAAAATGAAAAAAAAATATTTTTATAATTTTTCAAAGGTATTCCTATTGAAATGATTTCCATATTCATTCATGTTTTCAATGGTTTGATAGATATCTACAATTTTGGGATTATACACTGATGTATGCTGTGGTGTGACAAACTATGTACATTCAATTAATCATCAAGATTGTTTAGACACATGAAGGATTCACTACATTTTGTGAAATGCTCTGTTAAGGAATGAGTACGATAATTGCTTGGAGGGAAAATAGTGAGGTTTGTGACAATAAAACATAACATACTACTGGTTTAATCATAAAATTCAGTCATTTTTTGCACCATGCAGTGAAGACAAATACTCTGTTTTGATTTTGATATTTGGGGTTTCTCTGTAGAATATTATGCTATTTTTGAGAAATAACCTATTGTCAAAAAATGGCCTATTTTCGAGAAATAACTGACTCAAGCCTTTTTAGCAGCAGGGGTGGCGACAGTACGGAATCTCATGTACAGCTTATGAAAGCACTCTCGAAACCCATATGCGAGTGTGTGCAGGGTCTACAATACCATTCTTCGCAACTGGTTTGCAGAGTCCATACCATAAGGGCACAATACACAAGTACATACTCTACCGTGTTTATGGTAGGGATGGACAGAACTACCATACTGCTGCAAATGTTGTTGCATGGTAGAAATTGATACAACAAAATTTGATGAAGATACATATTAAAATTTGAGTTTTTTATACAAAAAATCAGATGCCATTATCTAGAAATGTCTATCTTGACAAAATGGCACACTGTCATGAGGGTCACAATGGGTCTACAGACTGTAATGTGTGATGGGCAGGGTCTGTCAACTATCGTTGAGAGGTCTATCATTGGTGATGGACTGTACTGTTGATGGAGGTCTGTAAATTATAGATTTGATAGACTCTGTTGGAGGCAGAGGGACTAAGACTGCTCAGTATATTATCTCTAGACTCCACTAGACACTTATTGATACATTTGAATGAATCATGGACTTAAGCGTTGCCATAAAAATATAAAATGGTAATCATGCACTTATCTATTTTGATTTGTTAATTCTAATATCACAACTATCTAAAATGCTGATCATTTTGACCTTCCCACCCTTGATTTTTTGGTTGTTACGTTTTTATATAGGGTGTGGTCTATAAAGTTTGATGTTGGATCTATTGAAGGTTGGTCTACAAACTGCTACTATTATACATGGCCCTATTTTTGACAAAAATATGATATGTTTAACAGAACTCAATTTTTCAATGCAATTTTTTCAATAATGCTTATGCTCAATTTTATTTCTACATAGAATTGATTTTTGTTTTCAATACAAAATGTTATTTCGTGAGCTAATGGTATAACCTCATGTTCAGTCATTAAAAATAACAAATTTTTCAAGAATAATGTTTGTTGAAAATAATGCTATCCCTTAAAACAAGTTTTATGCTAGACGATGATATATTTCGTATATCACTATATTAAAATCCCATTTCCATCAACCTTAATGGTATATTCATACAGGCATGCAATGTGCATGTCTTCTGTTGTGTCATTTTCACTGCCACCAGCACTGCCCAGAGGCAACTAATAAACAATGGGATTTCCAAGCCTATGTCTCCACCCTCCCTCTCTCAAGCCATAAGAGGTATAACTGCCCATTGCCACCATCCCCTGTTCACAAATCATGTTGAGAAGCTGGCAACAGTGAGCTTGTCTGTGGTTTTATGTTTTTCTCTCCCATCCCCAATGTTTTCTCACTGCAGCCATTTTCAATTAAATTTCAGTTCTGTTGCTAGAGTTGACAGCCCTCCCTTGGTCCACAAAGAGATAACAGCCTGCTGCTGCTATCCCCCTGCTCACAAATGTCACAGATAATCTGGCAACGGTGAGTTTTTCTGTTGATTTTTATCCCCCCCATTTCCAATGTTTTTGCACTGCAGCCTTTATCAATTATTTTGTTGTTCTATTGGATGCACCGGCTGCTCTCCCTCAGTTGACAAGGTGAATAACAGCCTGCAGCATCTATCCCCCCACTTGCGAGTCATGGTGGTGAGCTTTCCCCTCCTTCATATTTTTTTCCCCACCATTTTCAATGTTTTCTCACTGCAGACTTTTTCAGTTTAGTTGCTGTTCTGTCAGCCAAGATGGGTGCCCTCCCTCAGTCGACAAGGTGAATAACAGCCTGCAGCATCCATCCCCCACCTGCGAGTCACGTGGAGAAGGCAGTGATGGTGAACTTGCCCCTCCTTTACATTTTTCTCCCCATCATTTCCAATGTTTTCTCACTGCAGACTTTTCAATTTAGTTGCTGTCCTATTGGCCACACCGGCTGCCTTCCCTTAGTTGACAACATGAATAAGAACCCGTCACCACCATCCCCCGCTTGAAAGTTGCTTTGAGAAGGTGTTGATGGTGAGTTTTTGTCTCGTTTATCATTTTTCCCACACCATTCCAATTTTTGTCTCACATCATTTTTTATTTAATTGCTATTCAGTTGTCTGCACTGGCCACACACCCTCGGTCAATAAAGGGAGCAAGGGCCTGCCGCTGCCATCCCCACCTGCAACTTACTTACTGAAAGGAATGGCTGTGAGTTTTCCTCCTCTTTTGTTTGTTTCTTTCACAATTCCGTTTTTTTCTCACAGCTTTTTTTAAATTAATAGCTCATTCTTTGGAGCCTGCCACCTTCCATCAGCTAATAAAAGGAGCAAGGGCCTGCCACCACTGTTCCCTCTTTAGACTCACATGCAGAAGGCAGCAGCTGAGAGTTTTCCTCTTGTTTTCATGTTTCCCCATGTTTTCTCACCACAGCCTTTTTCAATTAAATTGTTCCATCCATGATGCAGCTCACTCCTGCCCTCAGTCAACAATGTGAATAAGATCTTTTTACTTCCATCCCATGCTTGCAAGTCACGTGGAGAGGGTGGTGACGGTGAGTTTCCCTCTCCTTTTTATTTCCACCACCACCATTCCAAACTTTTTATCACAGCTTCTTTTTCCAATTAAATTGCTATCCTGTTGGCCATGCTGGCCACCTTCTCTCAGTTGGCAAGGCAAAACGAGCTCCCTCTGCCATCCCCCACTTGTGTGTTGCATAGAGAAGGCAGTGATGGTGAGCTCTTCTCTCAGTTTTATTTCCCCCATTTAAGACTTTTTCTCACAGCTCCTTTTTCCAATTTAATTGCTATCCCATCTGCTGTGCAGACCACCCTCCCTCAGTTGATCAAGGGAACAAGGGCCTGCCACCACCATCCCCGTCGGCAAGTTTCATGAAGACAGCACTGATGGTAAGTTTCCTTTTGTTTTTATTTTTTCCCCA
>JALLPD010001790.1:0-11299 GCA_036940065.1 Cyclotella cf. meneghiniana | reverse complement strand
ATCCTACACAGCTTTGTTTTTCCACAATGAAGCACATTTGCTTCATCATGGTTTTGCACTTCATTTGTACAATTAACTTAAAACTTATAATTTCCATTCCACCACTGAAGTACTCATTCATAGTAACCAGTACTTAGTTTATTTTTCACCACAAATGGCTTAGGGCAAGGACTTCGATTTTGTTACTGGGACAACCTTTAAGAGTTTGCTTGTGTGCTCTGAATGCTTGACTTTCGGTTGCCGGTTTCATGATGGCTATTAGTGCCGTAACAACTAGATGGTCCCTGGCATTATTGTCACCAGTGTTGCCAGTACCATTTTTGTGGTCTTTGACAATGTAGTTGTCACTGTGAACACCTCTAGTGTCCTTGGTGTGGTCCACTTATATGTGAACATTTTTTGCTGCAAGATTTTTTTGAATATTCTCTTGCCATAGCTTGAGTATCATTGTTAACTTTTAATTCTGGATGTTTTATGTTTGTCAAGAGATTTTTTGGGTTCTTTGACATTCTCGTCTTTAATTTATTCAAATTAATTGATTCAGACTTGTTATTTTTATGACAAGTTTTCTTTGATTTTTATTCTTTTTGACATCAAAATTAAGGTTGTCATTTACTTCTATTTTATTTAGTGAGATAGCTTTACTCAGACTACGGTAAGTGTACCTTTTGATTGAGTCAGTAAGTATAACTGTCTTACAGTTGTTTAATTCCCCAGTACTATTTGGACTGCAACTTCAAGAACTGTAGTTAGAGTCATTCTTGCTGTCCAAACAATTTATATGACATTTCTCGTGCTTGTATGACAGCTTGGTTGTGGTACGGAGTACTTTCTTAAACTCCGATGGGATGATTTGTGTAAAGTTCACACCATCTCATCCCTTTATTTTGGGATAGGGCTACCTGAGCTCCCATGTTGCTTGATTGGAGTGACATCTTTATTAAAATGATGACAGTCATGAGTTTTTTGGCTATTGTGCAGCCCTCCATACTTCTTGCATTGCACACAGCGCATTTCCATCCATCCCACCTTCTTGGGCTTCTTGGGGATGCAAGAGTCGATTGACTTCATCAACTTCCCTTGAGCCCCTTGTGCTTTGGTCATGTTGGGAGGCTAATATTCGAGCTTGATGTTATTCTTGATGTTCTTGAGCATCAGCAAAGGGCGCTAGTACTGAGGGGAGTATTATTCTCCATCAAGTTTTACTGAGTTTGTCACTTGGTCGGACACATACCAACAGGTGAGTCGCAATCGGCATTCTTAACGGGCAATATCTTCTTTCTAGCTTGGTTAGCCTTTGGACTGTAGTACAAGCATGGAAGAGTCTTGAGGTAGCTGTTAAGCTTTTCTGCATGGACAAAAACTGATGAATCAAAACCCGGATGGGCTTTTTTGCATGTTCATCATGTAATACTTGAGGGTCTTACCACATCATACCAGAACACCTGTTGAAGGTGAAATGTGATACAGTCACAGAAGGAGCTTCACATCTTGGTGGGAGTCTTGGCGTGCATGAACCTGTATACATATTCCCAAGGAGTGCAAGTCACTTGGGCCTTGATAATTTTCTCTGAAGGCTGCCTGGCTTTGTCAGAGAGGAGGTTTCCATATAGCTCAAAGGCTTTTGCTCCTTATGTGGTGATGGCAAGCTTTGCAGCTTCTACAGCATTCATGGAATTTTTGTATGAGGCCTTGGCAACTGCTTGGGGAGATGACATAGCCTCTGAACTTAGAGTAGGTTTATCTTTTTTCCTTATGTTCCTTTTTCTTCCTTTACTTTGAGCTATACTCCATCTTTAAAATATCTAGTCTAGATTTGCTGATTCAAGAGCCACTTTGGCCTCTTTGAAGTGTGCATCAAGCCCCATCTACTGGTACGTGTGAGTGATTGTGCATAAATTTCAGTAAAAACTGCTCAGGAGTCCTGGATGCCCAAATTGCCACCTTGAGCTCATTCCTGGTGTGAGGAAGAGGCCACTTGAAGTAGGTGGACTTCTTGTTCTTCTCTAGGGCATCCTGTTATATGCATGCCAATATCATAAAACAATTTTATGATGGAATTACCTATAGTGTTATGTACTATAGCGTATAATACACTTAGATGTTGCAATCAAAATATAAGGTCTAACCTGTGCATGATTAAACAAATATCTTTAGACATGTATCTTTCTATTTTCTCACTTCCTACTATACAAATATGAACTAAAACAAGGTCTAGCTATACTGCTAGTAATGGTATGAAGTTAAAAAATTGAAGTCCAAAAAAATGTTTCATTAATACTATTTTTTAACTGGTCCCCTACCACCCTTCCTATAATCAGTCCCCTGCCCAGGAAATAAGCAAGCAAGCTAAAACAAACTACTCTACATCACCAAATGCAACATCAAACCCTGCTGCAGCTATCTCTCCCATAGTCTGCCTTACAACAGTCTTCCAAGCTACCTTATTCAGTCTTCTCATCCCATCTACCTGACACTCTTGATAAACAGCAAAGGTTCATGTTGTGGAAGAAGAAACCATTGACATTGAAAGAATGAGCCATAAGGTGTAAGGTGCCACACACAAGCAAAACACACACAAATATTTCCCCTTCTCCACTGCCCACAATGCAAGAAGTAAGAGAAGGGTGCTACTAACAGCATCTGGCTCCCTCTATCACCTCCTCACATGATCATTTTTGTTTGATATATTACAAACTATTCATTCAATAATGCACATCAGACCTTGAGTGTTTGACCCATTCCAAACTACTTCTTGCTTTGCTACCACATTTTCTAAATAAATCAAATGGTTAGTAATGAAATTTATAAAAAAAAAAGAAATATAAATGAAAACTCACTTCATGTATTTTCCATTGACATCCAACCATCAATTGTTGATGGTGGTCACCTATCTACAGCTGTCCTTGTTACAAGGCACCCAATGGTGGAAGCAATTCCACCAGGTGTGAGCGACACCCTTCTCACCATCACATGAGTCCATTGCAACTGCAGGATCAGTGGCCCTGTCACAAAGGCAACTGCAACTACAGTGTTAACACGAAGGCCATGGCAATTTCATTGCTATCATGGAGGTCGTCACAACCACGGTGCTATCATGGAGGCCATCACAACTACGATGCTATTACGGAGGCCACCATGACCGCAGTGGGATTGAAAAGAAGGCAATGATGGCCTTTCTTGAGGGGAGGTGGGAGTGTTTGATGATGGTGGGTGGTTAATGTTGTTTTCTTTGTTTCCATTGTTGATGGTGGTGGCAAAAACAATTTTTAGTGACCATGACAAGGGGGGAGAGATGATGGCACGGTGCATTTCAATGCATGTATAGAGGGTAATTTTGGTTCAGGGGAAACATGAATATCATAAAACTTTTTTTATGATACTGTCATCATCTTTTTCACCAGTCATTCATAAGAATGCTTCTGGAACAGTGTGCCTCATTTTTGGATTTGGCAGAATCATAGAAAATTATGATGACGGCGGAATTTTTTATGATTTTGAAAGCTGTTGCACGGGATCCTGCTTGGGAATGTAGTGCACAGGGGAATCTTTGCCTCCAATGCCATGCTCATACTCAATCCACTTCATTCCTTTGGGAACAGCCTTTATGGAGAACATGACTCGTAGCATTTCTCCTAGTTGCAAACCTAGAAAAAAATTGTAGAAGCTTCTAGGAGGCTGGAGAAAAAAATCATTGGCATGGTAGTGAACAGCAATGGTAGTACTCTGAATGATTAACTTTGAATTTCTTCTGCCGGTCAATGGGAGAGCCTTGATGTGTGGTGGTGCATAGAAAATTTTTAGAGTTTGGCTATCGTGTGATAGTGTAAGCCTAAAGTTAGGAGAATTTTTATATTTAGTAAATAGAAGATGATTTTACAAGTGATTGGAAGTTATTTTCATGAGCATTTTTAAATGATTTAAACAAGGACTGGAGAATATTAGTCCTCATGCTTTTATCAAGCAACATATAAAACCAGCATGTAGTTGTCTGTACAGACTGGTGTGTTTGCACTAAAGACATAGTGAGGGATGTGTTGGGTCTACATCCTCTGGCGTGATCTTTTAAGGCTGTGATTTCGTTTGGCCAATAGTCCAATAGTGAATAGCATTTTTATCATTTTTTATTGCTAAAAGGTCTATTGCACTATTGACCTGCATTATTGTTAATTTAGGTTGTATGAATAGTGCAATAAATAGTTTAAAATTGCAATTTGTTATTGACCTATTCAGTTTGGCAAGGCCCAATAGCCCAATAGTAAGTGCTGTTGACCCCTCATATTTTTATAGGGCCCAATAGTCCAATAGCATTCTCAAATAGCATTCTATGGCTGTCATCATCTCATCTGTCTGGCCATCAGTCCGTTTGTATTCACGTACATCCATCCGTCCATCCGTCGATGCTGTTCGTGTGTACTTACTTACGTACCTACGTCCATCGATGTTGTTCATTTTTGTGGTTGCAGGAAGTTCACTATTGGGCAAATGGAGTGTTTGCTGTTCTAATGTATTCCGAGTTCTCAACTAGATCATGATTTTTTAGTCAATAGTGAACAGCAAAAAAATTCAAATAATCACCAAAAACGCTTGTCACTATTGAACTATTGACCAAACTAAATCACAGCTTAAGAGACTTAAGATCATTTGTAGGTTTCTACAGAGTTATGGTATGTTTTTGGCAATATCAAATCTGTTAAGATTTGAATCCTGGTGAAAGGAATCTTTTACAGGCTTGTAAATTTTTAGCAAATGGGATTCACGCTAGTTGCAATTTTGGTACCCTTACATACCCACACATAGACAATAATTGGGCAAGAGTCCCTGAGAGCATCCTTGGCTCGTGTCAGGTGGATATTTTTATGAGCATAACAAATTGCTTGACATAATCAAGTCAATACAAGCTTGCCTTCTGTTTGTCACTCATGACAACCCGAATAACAATCAAGAATGATGTGAATGGCAACAGTCAGCTGGTAGGGAAAAGTCATGTCGCCAGAAAAACCTTCCGTTGACAAATTGTTATTTTGATTTGGGCTCCTGGCTGCAAGCCCAGAATCCAACATAATTTTCAGAGGTGAAAATATTATCTCATTGAAAATGGAGAAGAATGGGCTCAGTTTCTCATCCAAAATGATTTTGACAAATGAAAAATTGTTACGATTTGATTAATTTTCGAAAATCCAGCAGAGTAGGATCACATTCAAAGATTCACAATGTAACTGAAATGAACGACATTACTTTAATTGGAAAAAAGCTCAGAATATTCAATGTGTGCCTCCATTTTTACACCACGTCAACATTCTAGCCCGAGACTGCATGCGACAAAGAGTGATACAAGTCAGTCAATAGATGTTGACCGCAAATAGTGATGATGACACAGCTGACTAACAGTAGGACGATGCATTTGATCATACGTGAGACATTCTCGGATGAATTCCTTCGCTCCATCAGAGATTGGAGGTTTGGTGGGAAAATTGACTTCTGTGGCATTGAGCATGGTTTGGTTTTTCAAGACCTTGTCCTGTGATTCGCCGTCTCCAAAGGGACGCCGTCCGAACAGCATTTGGAAGTAAATGACGCCTATGCTCCAGACATCAACTTTGTTACTATGAACATGAAAATGAGAGTCAGCAAGTTGAAGAGTCTGCGCGCATTGCTATTGCGTTCTGCACCTGTGCACCTCACCTTATCCGCACATCTTGATCCATTAAAAAACATTCTGGTGGCAAATACCAATAAGTTCCAGCCCCTTGACTCGTGAGCTCCATGCCCTCTCCTAAGTTCTCAGTATCCACAATCTTGGAAAGACCAAAATCAGTAATTTTGGCCCTTCCCTCAGCATCAAACAGTATGTTCCCCGGCTTGAGGTCGTAATGAATGATGCCCTGGCGTCGACCGTCCGCAGAAGGAGTGCTCAAATATCTCATTCCCGAAAGAACCTGAAGTAAAATCGCTCTCGCATCCCGCTCACCGAGTCTCCCTTGATCCTTCAGCACTGTATCAAGATCGGTACCCTCACAACATTCCAAGACTGTCGCAAACGAATCCGTATCAATCTCAAAAACATCATACAGTGAAACGATGCGCGGATGTCTCACTTCCCTGTGGATTTCGTATTCGCGCGAAACGTGTTTGGTGTAATTCTCCTTTTTGGCATCGGACCATGATGCTTCTAATTGGTGGATTTTCACGGCAACGTGTCGCAGGTCGACCAGGTCGTAGGCGCGCCAGACTTCACTGAAACCACCTTTCCCCAAAATGTTGAGAGGGAGGTAACGATCGTGAAGCTGCGAAGAACGCAATGCGATGTAAAAGAATAAATACGATGTATGATAAACATTGATAAAAAGCTTTATTCGCAAACGAACCTTGTTGCGAGGCCTAAATTTGGAAGCATCTTCATTCGCCACCAGTTTCAATGCCCTGACATGAGCCCGCTTTTCAAGATTCAGAGCTCGCTCTTCTTCGTCAAGTTTTCTCTCTTCTCTCTTGACCTCTTCAAGATGCATTCGAATAGTTTCCCTCTCTTCAAATCTTTCAAGGTCATCCATCGGCCTATCATCATGAGCATTGGAAACCTCGCCGTCCGCCAACGACAACGCCGCCGTATCCTTCACCGCGACATGATTCGATTCCATCTCATCGAACTCGGCCCATCTCTTCTCGAACCTCTACCTCTTTTTCCTCAAATCGCCCCTCCTCAATTTCAACAATTTCGGTTGGTTCCCATCCTCCCACGATTCAATGGGATGCGACCTCATCCCCCCGTGCACGCGAGAGGCGACCAATCGTCCGAGACGCGCCCCGTCGCTCGCCAATTTCTGTCTCAATTCTTGCGCTTTGCGCAGGCTTTCTTCTCGAACGAGATGTTCGATGACGTTCATGGCCTTGGTCATTCGTGCATTGGAATCTTGTTTCAGTTCTTCCAATTGAGCGGTGCGGTTTTTGAGCGTGGCCTGAAGCTGGAGTGTGACCATGGTTTGATTGTTTTTGATGGCCTTGTTTTGGGAGGTCGCTTCGTCGAGTTGTTTTTGTAGATTGGATATTTTTTCGCGAAGGTGAGCGATCTGTAAGTGGGTGGAGTTTGTGGCTTCGGAGTGTATGGCTTCGCTGACGGCAGAGGATAGGGATTGTTCGTGCGGGGTTTGTTTGTGTTCGTTAGCTTTGGCGATGGCATGGACTTTTCCGTGCTCTTCTTCCTTTTCGGCAGACTTGTCTTGCAGTTTGACCCCGTTTTTATTCTTCGGTCGAGATCGCAAGAGAAACATATCCAGCTTTTTTTGCCCCGCAGGCTTTGGAGCGACGGAAACGGCAGCGGCTTTGGAGGGCGGTGCGGGAGGAGAATTCGCCATCCGTGACCCTGATGTGGTCGTTCTGGCTGGATTGGAGGTGGTTGAAAAATGATAGTCCAGCAGTGTATCTCGAGAGGCTGCATTTTGCGCGGCTGTATCTGATTTGCATGTGACAGCATCTCGGCTGGTCTCTGAAATTTGTTGCGTGGGCGGTTGCGAGGATTTTTCCATCGGTTGTGATTTGGGCGACTTTGGACTGTTTTGCTCCGCAGCCAACGATTTTTTGATTTTGTTGTTTGGACTCATGTTTTTCTCAGTGCCGTAAGTGGTTCCGATGCTGATGGCCGATGCTGGCCGTTTGTTGGGGGTGCTCTTTTTCTTGGATCCCGAGTGGGTAGGTTTGCCCTGTTGCTGTGGTGTGCACTGCGATTCCATTGATGATAGAAGTGAGCGAATGTGAATTGCAATAAAATAGATTCAAGGTCGAATGCACAATGTTTCCCTCACGACTAGTGGTTTGATGACATCCGATTTGGTTTGTGCCTTTTCTGTCTCTTTTGTGTCAACAGCCTAGCAGAGAGAGGGGGGAGGGTGAAATGTCCAACATCAATTCAGCCTCCATGCATCAGTATGAAAACAAAATAATTCACAAGCAAGTAGACCAATGTCCACTCACATGTGTAGGTAGTGCCACGTGTTCCTTGAGTGCCTGATTGGCACACTTGAGCGTCTTACAGGAACTCTGCGAAAATCCGTCGCTCGCCGCGACCTCCCCAGAGAGCGGATTCGAACCTAGTTCGCCGCTCTCCTCCCTCGCAAAGCCGCTCAGTCGACTGACGGAATCCAAATGCAGCGAGGGGCTGATGACGCTGGTAGAGCGGAGCGGCGAGAAGGACGAGCGGACGCCGTTTCGCCCGCCCGACATGCGCGAGTCCAGCAGATCCATTTTGTGGGGGTTCACCTTGACGCTTTCGGACAAGTGCACTTCGGACGGGATGGCTTTGGATGGATCCATCGTTTGAAGAGGCCCGTGAGGAGGCGTCCAATGACGAACTTGAATGTGCGTTCTTATACGATACCTTTCGGTATTGTACAATATTGACAAGACCAAAGATATCTCCGAGGATATTCGATTTGCAGTCAGAAGACGGTTTTAAACCAGGCCATCCAATGTGACCCAAACACAACTGGCTTCACAGTGTTGGCCGGTTCTGCCGATGCTGGGGATAATTTTGTTGCGGTGTGTCAGATCAGGCAACTGCAGATCTCGTCCTAACGATCTACAAGGGGGTCATCTACGAGATTTTGGGTGATTTTTTGTTGATGCTTGTTGTGTGACATCACGCTGAGAACTGATGAGACCAAGGTGGATCAAGATATGGTCCCGCCACTTTTTGCCGTGGACTTACATCCAATCTGCTTACTACAATATGATAATGGAATATGCCTTTTCCTCGTTTCGGATGATAAACGAGAAAGAACCGGAACTGCTCACGAAGGATTCGCATCTCCATGTGAAAAATACTTTCCCGTTTCAACAAAGACGAATAAATGACCCCGTTGACATCCACTCCATACTCGTCAACATTATTTTTTGTGGACATACTGGAGCATACACAAAACTCAAATACACATATATTGTGCACTCTGTACATTTGCACATTTCTCTACCTAAAATACATTATCATAAAACACAAAATAAATTTACCCCTTCTATCCGTATCCCTTTCTTTTTTACCAATCATGTATATTTCTTAGGCAGCCTGCCTTTATCTCCTTACTTATTTCGTGGACATCTCTTTCATCTCGCGATGCACTTCACCGATGATGTGTTGCTCTTGGCTATCGCCTTCAAACAAAAAGTCTCCAAGGAACAAAATTCATATTTGCACTCACGCTGAGGGAAATGGTTTTACGCTCAGCTGTCTGAATCGGAGAAGATGCGACGCCAACGTCAGATCCCCCGCTGCGCATTATTACTACCATGTGAGATTCCATGGCGACATGGGTATCACTCAGGAAGCAATCAAGCCATGATCACACTCACAGGGTTAGACTGTGACCCTTTTGCATATATTTTTTGGGATTTCAAACACTACTTTGACAATAACTCACCATTTTCAAAGGACAGTACAATTGTTCTCATCAAAAATGTAGGGCATCGCAAAGGGCAAGCAAGATTAGTGACTGCCTCCAATGCTCTGGGTTTGGTGCTGGTGTGGATGAGGACTCGTGGGTCAAAATTTGTGTTGGAAGTGATATTTGGCATGACCCAGACCCCAGTTTCAACTTACCTGAAATTCTCTATACTTAATCTCATCTCCGTCTTGCAAAGAAAGGGTGATGCAAAGGTTTGACGGCTAAACGCTGACAAAATCCAACAATATAAAAAAGCAGTTGCTGCATGACATCCTCTCCTTGCAGATGTTTGGTGTACCATGGATGGGATTGAGTTGATGATTCAATGTGCCGACTACGACGTGAATGCTGTTCTAGTTATCTGTCCGGATGGAACATTATCCATCTGCTGTTACAATGTCCCAGGTACTGTCCATGACCGCATGGTTGCAATTTTTGGAAACATATACGACAAATGGGAGGCTATTTTCAATTCTTGCAATGGGCGCTGCATTGTTGATTCGGCTTTTGCATGTAACAATTATCCATTTCTTATCAAATCAGAAAAGTCATCAGTTGACATGACTCTAGATGAAATGAATCTTGCTGCGGAAGCCACATCAATGCGTCAATCTGCTGAATGGGGTATGCAAGCATTTTAAGCATCATTTTACTCAAGTAAAGGATTGAATTGAAATTGAATCTATTAATCAACGAAAGCTTATGATGAAAGTGATGATTCTTTTGTTTAACTTGCGCGCAAGAAGGGTTGGAATATATCAAATTCTTCATGTTTACATGCAAACTTTGAATGTTAATGTAAACAAATTGTATGATTAAAAAAATAAATATCATTCAATTTCACAACATATATTTATTTAATATTTAACTTGAATCCAATAAACTAAGCATAGGTGGATTGTCATCTCCATCTCCTCCCTTTCGCTTTTTTCCTACATCCAACACACCTGTAACAAACACTTGCATCCTTGCCATCATCGTCTGATTCCTCCTATTTTCCACCTTTCTCTCTAACAACTGTATCTCTCCTTGGCCTCCTCTCATTCACAACAACACCTATCCTCAAATTCCTCTCTTTCTTTGTGACAACCCCTTTTTCTACACGGTTCTCCTCCTCTGCATGCGCCATCATAAACTGCATCAGCTCAGGAAAGTTGATTCACTGGGATGAAGATGACAGTACATTCCTCCTTGGTGTGCGAGCATGCAGACCTTTTTTGCTGGGTCTCTGACCAGCCTCCATGCCAGATTCTCGGTTGGAGGATGATCGAGCATTGCCTGTTAGAGTGTGGTCACCATTACTTGGCATCAGAATTGCTGGTGCGGGTTCTCCAGCATTATTGTTGTTGTCCTGAGGAATAACTTCATCAGTGCTACCCTCAACGACTTCAGGTATTGCGATGGGGTCAAGAAAGTAAGCTCCTGCCTCATTTTCTCCATCAGAAATATCCATCCTCTCCTTGATGAGTGCAAAGATACATTTTGCTCTGTGCACCATGGGGGGACGATGGGGATCGCCGGTGGGTTTTTTATGGTTAGCAAAGCATTGAACTTACGTCTGATACTATCTAGTGTTCGTCCAGGATAGTTTTCTATGTGACCACACAACACAGCCTCCCATTCATTAGAACTTCGAGGAAGGATGTCCTCTATGATGTCAAGGAGAGCTTGAAGCTTGGAATCGGTGTAACCCAGCCCTCTCGACACCACGAAGAGAGAAGGGTCATAGAAATTATGTGTTTGTGTTTTGTGATTGTGACTTGCTCAATGAGGGATCCTCATTGAGCAGATTTGTGTAATTTTCACATATTTGTGTCAATTTTACACAAAAAATGTGCATGCATGCAAATGGGTGCCTGCTGTAATTC
>JALLPD010001789.1:0-11330 GCA_036940065.1 Cyclotella cf. meneghiniana | reverse complement strand
TCTAGCGCCATCATGGCATCGGCTTCTTTGGTCTCAAGACCAAGCTGCTTGCATAGGTGCATAGCTGTGCAGACATGCAATAGGAACTGCTCGAGAGTTCCGGACACCCAAATTGCCACCTTCCACTCATTTCCAGTGTTGGGTAGAGTCAACTTGAAGTACGTGGTCTTCTTGGTTTTTTCTAGAGCACCCTGTACGGGATCTTGCTCAGGAATGTAGCATATAGGGGCATTCTTGCCGCCTACACCACTCTCGCACTCCACCACCTTGAGTCCCTCGGGAGTCGATGTCACCATAGACATCTTGCGCAGCTGTTCCCCTAGATGTGGACCAAGGAATAGCTTCTTGAATGTACTCTTCAGAGGCATGATGAAAAAATCATTAGTGTGATGGCACGTGATGACACTTGTACTCTGTTGGAAGAAAACTGTTGAGCAACTGTCCATCGATCGACCAAATAATGGCATCTGTGTGACGGTAGGAGAAAAAAAACTGTGTGGTGGCACAATCAGGTGAAGATTTCGATGTTCGGCTATCGTATGATAGTGACCAATGCTGAATGGTAGGTGACATAGGCCAAGAATCTGCTTACACTTGTAAGCCTAGGAGCTTCCAACTGGAACTTCCCAAAGGCCCTCTTCACTTTGCAACAGCAAAGGAAGTACACAAATTGTTAGATATTTGTTTCTGAGAAACAATATCCAAATACGTTTTCTTCTCAGAAAACTTCTGAGAAACATTCCATACAAGTATAAGGAGTTCCTCAGTAGAGAAACACCCGATCATGTCCAACTGATGGTTTCTTCTCAGAAACCATCTGAGGATATTATTTTGCTGGCAGTTTCAGAAGGAGGCAGTCATGGAACTGCTCCCATACTACCACCAATCTCCTGAGTCATCCACAGATGTTACACATCCGTGTTCTTGCTAGTAAATCCTTTTCATTCAGGTAGACCCCTGTTTTACTCATAAAAACAATTCATCCAACTAAGTAGCTTGCTCTCCTATCAACTTGTACTTAGTATTTTTTACAACAACATGGCTTATGGCGGTGCACAAGTGATAGTACTGATTCCTAAATATGTAAAGCTTTTGGTTTGGCTAATTACTTTGCATGTACAAATCTGGTACAAAAAGAAAAGTTCACAGTATATATGCCAGCATATCATTTACCTAGTTAGTGTATAAAATACTCTTTATAGATATAAGTAAAATATATTCTGTTCAAAGGTCTATCAAAAATTGATATTTTTCACTAAGAAAATTTTATCTAGAGTACAAGTACAAAGCTAGTAACTAATATTAAGTAATTAATGAATTAATCACTTAATTAATTAATTCATTAATTAATTCATTGCTTGATTAAATAAGCAGATGGGTCAATTAATTACCTGCACAATCCCCAACTTCTTTTCTCCCATTTATATTGGTTGATTGTTGTGTTTTGTTATCCATGGCATTAGAAATGGTGGCAATATTATAGGGGTCATTTGTTGAGTCATTACAGCCTCTCGCCACCCTCCTATTGCTTTAAGTTGAATGTTGGATTTGTTGGTGATAGACGCATAGCTCCCTGCCATTTTTTCTTAGTTGCTTACCTCTTTCAAAGTTGATTCTTGCATGTTTGCAGCTGATTTTGGAATTACGGCATAAAAAAGGTGAGTCATGCAAGTTCTGTGTGAAAAATGGAAAAGTACAATGAACACACCTTTTTTGACCTACAAATACCCCCACTTCCTCCCATCATCAAGAGAGGTGAACAAAGTGAGAGACCGGAGTTGAAAGGGCCAAAAATGGCCCTTCTCTTCTTCCCAGATTGTCAGAATTCGGAGATGTCCAAAATCTGAGTCCATGATCTCTCGGGAAGTAGAACTCAGTGTTTTTTTCCTTCCCATGTAGCTCTCAGCATAGAGTCATGAGCGCACAGTTGTAAGGGTGGTGAAGCTCATCCGGTATCAAAAAACGGAGCAATATTCGCTGAGATATTGCAAATCCGGCTCGCGGTCAGCTTGTCAACATGGTTGATCCGCATTTTTTGTACGTGATTTGTGAATACAAGAGCAGCGCACAAAATCATGTGATATTGTGTATAGTGTATCGTACCATATTGGCTTGCCCCCTAATAAGCTGATAACTAGTACTGATCCATATGTAGTGTACTGTTTCCCACATGCGGACCAGTACCATGTGAATAAAAACGTCATGTCTGACTTTGCATTTTCTGTAAAGGCACTAATAACAAAAAATATTAGGCGTAAGAAATCCAACCAACTCCCGTGCACCTTTTTGTGCACAAATTATTAATAATGTGACATAATTAAAAATTACTGGCTTCATGCAATACAATAAAATAGAATTATGTTACATAATGAGAAAACATGCACAAAAAAGTGCACAAGTGGGAAATTCCCACGCAAAATGGTGCACGGTATGTGCACAAATTTTGACTATGTAATAATCTACAACATATGTGCATTTTTTGTGCACAAGTAGATGTACTAATTCCTACATATGTGAAGCTTATGATTTAGCTTATAACTGTGTACGTACAATCTGGTACAATGAGAGAAAGTTCTCAAAATATGTGCCAAGTTATCACCTACCTACTTGTGTAGAAAATACTCTTTATAAATGCAAGTAAAAAATTTCTCTTCAAAGGTCTAGCAAAAAATAATAATAACTAGTGAGCCAAATTTTTTTCACTAAGATAATATTATCTAGATGACAATGCTAGTAGCTAATAATGAATTGCTTGATTAATTACTGAACTAATGACAGCGGGTAACAGCAAAGGTGTTTGCCATGGCAATATCAGCAGCAAAAGCAATGGCGGCAGATATGCATGATGACAGCAGCAATGCCCACCGTAGAAGCAATGGTGGCTGCTATGGATAACAGGGGCAGTGATATATGACAACAGCAGCAATGGCAGCAGCAATGACCAATGTTCAGCAATGGGTGAAGGCGGCAGTGATGCGTGACAACAGCGGCAGCAGCAACAGGGGTGGAAACAATGACAGCAACAGCAGCTTCCTTGATGGTGACGGCAGCAACGCAACTGGCAACAGCGGTGGGAGACAGCAACGGGCAACAACAACAGGCAATAGGAACGGGTGATGGCAGCAACAACAGTAAAGGCAGCAACGGCGGCAAAGGCAGCAATGTCAGGGATGACAGAGATGGCAGGGAGGGCAGCAACAGCGACAGCAGCAACAGCAGCGACAGCAGCGACAGCAGCAACAGCAGCAACAGCAGCGACAGCAGCGACAGCAGCAACGGCAGCAACGGCAGCAATGGCAGCAATGTCAGCAAAAGCATCGATGCAGCAAAGGCATATACGCAGCAAAGGTGTCAACACAGCATAGGCATCGATGCAGCAATGGCGTTGATCGAGGAAGGGAATTGACAGCAGCATGGCGGCGACAGCCGCAATGGCAGCAATGGTGGCAGCAACAGTGGTGACGGCAGGGAGGGCAGGCAGGGCAGAGATGGCAGGGAGGGCAGAGACAGCTGGGAGGGCAGAAACGGCAGTGGCAACAAGTAGGACAGAGACGATGGTGACGGCAGGGAGGGCAGAGGCAGCAGCGAGGGCAGAATTGGCAGAGAGGGCAGAGACAACAGGGAGGACAGAGACAACAGGGAGGACAGAGACGGCAGCAAGGGCAGTGACTGCAGGGAGGGCAGCGACAGTGGTGACAGCAGAGATGGCAGGGAGGGCAATGGCAGAGACGGCAGGAAGGGCAGCGACGGCGGTGCCGGCAGCCAGGCAGGGAGGGCAGAGACGGCAGGGATGGCAGGGAGGGCAGAGGCGGCAGGGAGGGCAGAGATGTTTTACGTCGCCCAAGAAAATAAAATAATACGAGTCACTGTTTTGCCACAGTGCCCTCATGTGCATGGTACTGTTTATTATGTAGACTGCTAGAACCCACATATGGACCAGTACCATGTAAAGAAAAATATCATGTCTGTCTTTGCATTTTTCTGTAAGGCACTAATAATAATATTTATTAGGCGTAAGAAATCCAACCAACTCCCATGCACTTTTTTGTGCACAAATTATTAATAATGTAACATAATTAAAAATTACTAGCTTCGCGCAATGCAATTAAAATAGAATTATGTTACATAATTAGAAAATATGCACAAAAAAGTGCACAAGTGGGAAATTCGCGCGCTAAAAGGTGCATGGTATGTGCAAAGATAATGTTGAATATGTGTTTATTGCCAAGTGTGATGATAGGTAGTCCTACTTTTTTAAAATTTGAACTTAAAAGTTAGTTTTATGTATCACGTGGCTTAAAAGCAAAAAAATAAACCAAAGAGCACAGGAGGGAAAGGTGTTTCAATGAAACAGAAATTCCCCCAACTCCTGAAGATGTGCTTTCGTAGAATTATAAATTCCTACGCAATATCTTGACAAGGAGAACGTCGCAACCACGGTGAGGAGGTATTTCAGACGTTTTTGCACGACAGAATAGACGCAATCAGACGCAATCCCACAAACCTCCCACAAACCGGAACCATATACAACATCATGCTCAATTCGTCCATATAAAATATATCCCTCTCTCGTAAATAACCGATGGTATTAGCTTTGAGTCCCTCCATAGTAAAGGCGGCTTTCATCCTCTCATCTACAAGAAGTGGTAAAGTTATGATGTTGGGCGACGCTGGTTCTTCCGGCGTTGCAGTCGGTGCGGTCGTAAGCGGGGAAACTGCACTCGTCGCATCGGAATTGACTGGAGCGAATTATGCATTTACTGATGCATCCGCAGTTAATTTAGGTTTGGCGAATCCCATTTTAACACCAGCGGATACCGCTAGTTTTATCGAAATGACGCCAACGAATCATCCAATTCACTTTTGTTTCATTGTCCACGGACACAAAGGGCGTGCAAGCGACTTATCCTACCTTCACAAGGCAGTGCGCGAGAAGGCAAAAAAGCACGGTGTCTTTTCGGACGTTGAAAGCAGTGGGAAGTGCGTAGTCGGTGCAACTTTGGCTGATGCAAATGGAGTAGCAGGCGCCAAAAAAGGTGCCTCGTATAATTGTAGAAANCGTATAATTGTAGAAATGACGAATCACTTCGCAGACGGAACAAAAGAGACCGATTGTCTCTGCCTCTAAAATTTAAGGCTGCTTCCAAGAGATCGATCATGACTTCAGAAGATTCTGAAAACGATTGTATGAGAATTAAAGATGATTCAAACAATCAAGTCTCAGATGAGAAGGAAGCATTAGATCAAGAACAGTGCGCCACGTCGAGTTCCTTCATTGTTCACAATGCGTCGTGCAACGAAGGGCGAACACATGATGGGATTGTCAACGGAGGAGAACGATTGGCAAACGAAATATTGGAAGTGATTCGACATGAGATTGAGAAAAAGCAGCAGCAAATCGATAGTCTTAAAAATGTTCGAGACGACCCGATCGATGTGACAATATCTATTATCGGAAATAGTTTGGGCGGATTGTATGGAAGATACGCCATCGCTCGCCTTGCTGAGATTGCCAACGAATCGATGTCTCAGTGCAACTGCGATACACGTGATTCACCATCAGACTTCAGTGATTTCTACTCTATCAAGGATGGAGGCAGAACAATTCGTATACACTTCAATATATTTTGCACCACTGCTTCGCCACATCTTGGATGCGCCAGTCACACTTACTTTCCCATTCCGCGGGTCGCCGAAATCGGTGTCGCGTACGGTTTAGGCGAGACTGGTCGCGATTTGTTCAGACTTAATGACGTGCTTCACGACATGGCCACTTCACCGAGATTCTTGGAGCCCCTAGCAAAGTGAGTTTTCCAATCACATTAATTTTGTAACCATCTTTTTCATTCATTTTATCTTCTATTGCTGAACCGTTTTTACAATGCAGGTTTCGGAAAAGGGTTGCCTACGCGAATGCATTTGGGACTGATTTTGTTGTCCCTACCACAACTGCAGCCTTCTTGGATAAAGACAGCGATTCTCTGCATTACTTTGACAATTCGTTTGACGACAAAAGCATTGAAATAGCTGAACAAATCAGAAAAGATATGGATACAGCAACATCAAATGAGGCATCAGCGATTGAGAGCCAGAATTCTGATTTGTCCTGCCCTGCAAGTGAGCTGGGGTTGGTTGTTGCTACATGTCACACTAGACGAGTCTCTTTGGATGAGCTCATCAAGCGTAGTACAGCGAAAAACGATTTGACAGTCATGTCATCTTCTTTGGACTCACTTGGCTGGAAAAAAGTGTTTATCGACATGAGGAGGGAAATTCCGCTTGGTGTATCTATTCCAATCAGTTCGGATTCTGAGCTCTCTCAATCTTGTCCTGTTCGAAAGCTGAAATCTGCGAATCAGGTTGAGTCACGTCATCTCGCAAATGCCCTGTCACGCAACCCAACTAAAAGCACGATAACCTTGCCACTCGGTCATAACGCCATATGTGCGATGTCACGGGGGGCAGTGACTTCAGCTCTCAATGGTGGCGGAAAGCCAGTTGTAGATAGTCTTGCAATGCAGTTGACAAATGATATTTCTTCCTGGCAAATAAGTCATTCCAATTTAAAATAACTACCAAATCAATGGCAAACGTGCTATTTGTCCCTGGCCTCTTTTAATTCAGTCCTCAGTAATGTTCGTGTAACGTCATCCATAGACGCTCTCAATTTTTCAATAGTCAAATCCGAATTTCGATTGTACTTATAGAGTCCATAGAATAAATCAAAGCTATCTGCATTGGTATTCTCAACTAACTTCAGTACACTCTGAAATCCACGCGTATCAATCGGAGTAGGCTGTAATCCTTGAGCCCCTAATATACGTCCCATTAAGTGTGTGATGAATTGTGAATTAGCAGCATATGCGTCATGGTTTGCACAGGAAAGAGGAGTCATTTTGCACCCCTCTTCTTCCCATATGCTGAGAAACCTTTCCATTCGATCCATGCTCTCGACGAATGATTCACTATTTGAGTGTATCGTGTGTGAATGCCCTTCATCATCCATAAAGGAGTCTCTACCATTGTCATCAACACCTTTACTTTCGTTCTGGGCAGGATATAACAGCACCTTATTAATCCTCGTCTTTTCATAAACAAAAGTTTGTCCCTCCCATCCATTTTTTGCAGAATCTGGTCCAAACATTGGGTGAGTGCATAATATGTCGCATTCTTCTGGCAAGAGTTCCAACAATATATTCCTGGGATGCTCTTTGACGCTCAAAACATCAACAATCAAAGGGCACGAATTCTCTCCCCTCTTGTCTATTCGTTGCTTAAGATGAGGAACTAATTGTTTGACAGTATTCTCAAAACTAACGATGGAAACAGCCAATACAATGACATCCAAATCCTCATCGACGACCAACCGTTCCATCTCTGACATGTGCAAGTATTTGACCCCCATCTCCTCCGCGAGAGCCGCATAGTCCGATCTGGACGTAGCCACGACATTTCCATACTTGGTAAAACTTTTGGCGATGAATTGTCCAAATCTTCCAAATCCAATGATCCCAATGGTGAGCGGCCTCGAGCGAAGGACTGCGAGTTTCTGTTGTCGTACCGAAGTTAGAAGTGCCGAAAGTCGTTGTTCTTCTTGTTTGAGTCGTTCTAGCTCTCCGTAGTTGGAGTTTATGGCGTGGTTGTTTGGTTCTACATCGTCGGAGGAGTCGGCGTTGTTTAGTGATGAGATGGGCGATCGTATAGTCACAGTCGCGACTTGCTGCCGTTGCCGGATGTTGTCGAGAAAGCTTTCAACTCTTTGAGTTTGAAATGACTCAACGAAAACATTGCTCTTTCCGCCAAAATGAAGGATCAAGGGTATTAGGAAGATGGGGAGAGTGAATCTCATTGTGATGGTTTGAAAGAGAGTGAAAGAGTTTGGCCAAATCGACAAGGAGGGCAGACAGTGGCAGCGCGCTTTGGTATGGTACCATACGTCCAGTAGCGAAGGCGACGAGAACAAAGACGATAATTGCGAGAATCGTATGTATCTGAACAATTCTCGCCATTTCTACCGCCAACTACGTCCTACCAACAACGTTTGGCTCCTCCAACAAGATTGTCCAACTGGCATGCATGGCCGCAGAATAAGGGATCAACCTGGGATCACGAGAATTATCGCCATGCCGACCTCATCACTGGTGCAGCGACGGAAAATCACTAGCCACTGTCCACGACGAACAAGACAGGCAAGAGAGTCGTCCACGCGCCAGATCCAGCACGATCAGCCAATTGAAATTATCGAGATCAACAGCAGCAGCAGCAGCAGCAGCAGCAGTGACAGTGACACCAAACAAGAACGGAAGTCTAATGACGATGATCGCCGGTGCGACAAAGGCATCAAAGTCCAGGAAACAGCTGCAGATCAATCACCTGCTCAACATCACGCCGAAACAGGCCCATCGCCAAACCCTCCTAAATTTCTCACAGCTCTTTTCTCCATGTTAAACGACCCGGCTCTCTCTAGTCTCATTTCCTGGTCCATCCCATCACAAAACGAACCTCAAAATCTAGGCGGTGGAATCGCCAATCGTGGTAAAATCATTGTACACAATCCTGATCGCTTGCAAGATAAGGCTCTTCAGAGGTATTTTGGCACTTGCAGCTTTGACTCGTTTAGTGGACACATGTCTCGACTCGGTTTTCAAAAGAGGCAGCATTATGGAGCCGAGGGGAAGTTACGTGCTTGTTCCTACGTGCACGAAAAGTTGGGAGTGAAGATTGGGAGTTTACTAGAGTTGAAGTATTTGGAGCTAGGGGAGGAATCTAGTTTGATACCGTTGACAAGAGAAAGGAGGCTGAATAAGAGAAAGAGAGAAAGGAGTTATGACGACGTTGAAGAGATGGTTGTACTGAGCAAAGACCCACCTCTTGTAACCAAAATTGATATGGGAGTCATTGAAAAATGCGAGAAACAAATCCCAGTGCCATTATGGCAGGACTCATCGATCGCGGCACTGTCAACCAATCTAATGAGTGAGTTCTCTTACTTCGTGTCGAAAAGTCTACTGTTACACTTTCATTTAGTCCCTTCCTACCTGAATAGTTATCTTTTTCGAACTAAAAGAGGTATCGCCAACAGTCAATATGCCGCTAGAAATTCTTGACCCTGACTTCATTTGGTCATCAGCCAAAATCATTAAAGTATCAAACATGAATTCTGAACAGACCTGCCGTGTTACTGTCCGATACGAAGGTTGGGGAGCGGAATGGGACGAAGAGTTACCCTATCCGAATACACGGCTAGCACGGATATTCACATACACGAAACGTGTCAAGTGTCTGGCAGTGTTGCTTTCAAAAAAGAAAGATATCCGTGGCGTTAATGCAAGTGGAACAGCAGCACCCTGTAGCATCAGGAATTGGACAGACATCTGGCCTTGTACAGTTTCCTTTCGCATGCCTCATCCCGGTCCGCGAGAAGACTCTGGTGATGATAGGACGTTATCACCCGAGGAACTCTTGCGCCTTGAAAGCAACGTTTTCGTACAGCCTTATGCATCTCATTTGCTGTCGTCATTCCTCCAAAAGAGAATGACGTGGGGAGGATGGTGGATCACTACATCTCACCTTCGACTATGGAAAGAATTTGACACTAGTAGTCCACTTCTTTCGTCTGATGCAGGAGGATGTGTGCTGCGCGAACTCAATTCGACAGAAAATTCTTCTCAGGACATGGAGTATCATTTTTCGAAAGGGTTTTCGGATGCGTACACAGCTGCTAGGTTGGATAAGTGGGTTCGCGGTTGTTTGCCGCCCAAAGTGACGTCAGAAGGTTCGTTAGTCGACGAAAAATATAGGGTTCACAATATCGGCGGTGATGCAATAGGAGGTGTGAAATACACAGGTGCATTTGACATGCGCACTGCTTCGAAAAGACGACTATCGTCGGCTTCTAGTCGGAGCGCCTCTCCTTTCGCTCCTCCTACACTGGCAAAGATCAAGCCTTTACCGAGTGTTCCCGAATCACCGCTTCTTAGTTCACCTACTATTGTGTCTTACGAATGCCCAGGAGTCCGTCGTCTTCAAAGCAGCAATAGATGGGCAAGCATTCTTAAGATCGCTGGGAATGATGTCTTTTTAGGTACATTTATCAGTCAAGCAGAGGCGGTTCATGCTAGAGAATTGGCATTGGCTCAATGCGCACATAGTATCACAACGAGTTCCGCAAACGATTCTTCAGACCAAGAACTAAAACAGGCTCATCAAACATTCACATCACAAACCGCAGCATCAGCGGGTCCAATTGTAGATTTGTTTTCAACACCAGTAGAAGCTGTGATTTCTTCCTTCGAAAAGTCGGACGGCCATATAAGTTCATTCTGTCTGCATGATTGGGTTGTTGACAATGAGAAAAATTTCTGGCCTCGACCACTTTCTCATGGGGTGACGAAGACCCATGTGACCCAACAGCGGGAACAGCCGGCCCCGAAACGGAAAAGGGTCAACTGCACAAGACGAGCAAGATAATTCAATGTTGTATGCCAAACCCCTACCATGCGTATGGTACAGCACTGAGTTCAAGTGATAAAAGAAAAAAGTTAAACGTGGAAGCAGAAGCTGACACCCTTATTTAGTTTTTATGGAATTTCACAACTCCACTTGCACTCTCTCTATCCTACATGTACTGCTTGTGCTGTAGTGTTGCTCTAGACCGGCCCAATGCGCTTCTTCGTCTCTATCATAACCTTCTTCGAGTATGAGGCACTCTGTACTGCTTGTGCTGTATTGTTGCTCTAGACCGGCCCAATCAACCTTCTTCGAGTACGAGGCACCTGCTTTAATAAAAGTTTATGCGATGAAAGTGTGATGTTGATTACAAAAGATAGACTTGATTTTCCAAATGATAATGGTTTGCTCCCTGTAATTAATTCGAATTAAGAGCCGACTAGAAGGCTTCTGTGTGGTCGGGTTTCCCGAATTTTTTTTCGAAGCGAGCTAATTTAAATGTTGAAGTGAAAATTACACCGGTGTGATATTTTTCTCACAGGCCGGGTACTTTCCCTTGCTTATTTTCCATCAATATTTGATACCCTTCTCAAAAACGCAAAGTATTTTTTGGTATGGTATGTAATGTTACTTCAGTGTTACTTTGAGTAACATATAACACCAAAAATTTGCAAACTAATCAAGAAGGCGTGGCCGTAAAAGTATCCCAAAATAACACCGTAGACCGGACAGACGGTTTGTCTGAAAAAAGAATTTATAGGATACAGTCATTCAGCAAACACAATTTAGATCGGAGGTAGTGTCGAAAATTGTGCTCCCGGGGGACATGACCGGATTCAACCTTACATTTGATTCTTGTTGGTTTGTTACACAGTACCATG
>JALLPD010001788.1:0-11303 GCA_036940065.1 Cyclotella cf. meneghiniana | reverse complement strand
GAAAGCACATATATGGCTAAGTTGAGGTTGTTACACAACCACAATGATGCTAATTGTTATTGTCACTAGAAGGCTAACCCAACAATATCAATGCTGCAACCCATTACCTTTGACAGTAATTTAAAGGTTTTCTTACTCAGTTTCCTCATAGTGTCTGGTTAGCATTGGAATTAGACAATCAGAAATCTATAAATTTTTATTGTTAAGTTATGCAAGAGATCAACAAACTGGTGAGAGCCATTTGTAATTGTTATCAACAAAACTAAAGTGTCAAGTGTCAACTATAATTTTAACCATGACATATTACTTTAGTACTTCAGCATTATTCTAAACGTTAGAGCACATATTAATGAGCAATATCACAATGTGGTTCTATATATGATTGAATTGCTTTCTGCTTAACATTGAAATAATCATCCTTGTCAGGAATATCATCGTTTTTAACTCAGCCTCCATACAACACCTTCTCTGTCATCCTTGCTGCTATTTTTGTTGTGTTTGTTGTAGTGATTGTGGGGATGTTACAGATCAATGCACATAGCCAATATTCACGTCCTTTTCAATTGATTGTTGAATTGCGACAAGTTATTGTTGTTCTTTTTTGTGCAATAGAAGCATATTGTCTTGTTCTGCTTGGAGATTATTTATTCCTGAACTCAGTTGGTGAATTGTTTTGGTGGTACGAGCATTCTTCTTTTGCTTGTATAGTAGCTTCATCTGTAACAAATGTACATCTTGGCAATGCTGCTGCTGAGCATCAACCTTAGGTGTCTGCAAAACTGTTGGCGCATCATTTGATGTGGAGGCATGAGGAAAAGCAGATTTCTGTGCATTAGGGCAAATACATTGCTGTTAGCACCTCTACTATGCCTTGAGATGGAAGAGGCCTGTCTCTTCCTTTTTTGTTCTTCTTTTGCATCAGTAGGTGGCGATGTGTCAGAATATCTCAAAACGATGATTAAAAAACAAAAATGCATACCTTGGCGCCTACTTCCGGTCCTTCTTGTCCTTCTGACAAATTCGTTGCATTCTCAATAATATTACAGGCTGGTGAGCAAGCAGAAGTGTTAGCCACATTTCCTGATTACAATACCAAAGTCATTGAAATTTGCACTGCTTCCATCACAGCAGATTGGCACAAACTTTGCCCCACGTTCAAGTGACAAAGAAAGTCTGAAATTTGTGTGAGCATACTGTTCGCATCACAGCAAATTGGCACGAACTTCGACCCACGTTCAAGTGACAAAGAAAGGACAAAACAACTGCAAAAATAAAAGAATGACAATCACATACAAAGTCCAAAATTCGTGTGAACATACTGTTCGCGTCACAGCCGCCTCAGGTTCAAGTGACAAAGAAAGGACAAAACGACCGCAAAAATAAAAGAACTACAACAAGTGCAAAGTCCAACATTCGCCTGAACATACTGTTCACATCACAGCAAATTGGCACAAACTTTGCCCCACATTCAAGCAACAAAGAAGGGACAAAATGACCGCAAAAATAAAAGAACAATTACATACAAAACCATTAACATTTGCGTGAACATACTGTTAACGTTACAGCAAATTGGGCCCCACGTTCAAGTGACGAAGAGTCTGGACCAATCTAAGATCAGGCTGATCAATTTTCCGGTTTTCAACTGATAGAAATGCAGTGTTCAACAAATTTGATCCAGAAATAGTGCTTTCATCAGGTTTTGTGTACTTGTTGCAGCAGGTACACAGCCAGAACACCACGCACAATCAAACCAAGAAAACTATGCATAGGTAATAACACAATTAATGCATAGTTTTAATCTAAAAGGCTGAAAAGCATTTGTTGTTGAGTTGTTTTAACAACAGTGATGCTTTCATTGATGATGAAGATGGGTTGAGTTTAGAAGGGGCCGATGGTGTGTTCGCCAAATTCTGTTGGAGGGAGAAATAAAATAGTAGATACCCTGATACCTACAGTAGATGGACAGACCTTCATGACTCATATCTTTTTTCTTGTGTGCACCCCCCTATACTTGCTGTATAAGTAAGATTTTATGAACAAAACCATCTATGGCCTGAAGGCATATAATGCACAATCTACTAAACAAACAGAGTACCATCTAACCAACAACCTACAACAATGCTTCACCAACATCATTTGCAGTATAAGACTAAGTGCCCACACATCTACCACGACGTCTCCTGCATTGTTTCCCTGGCTCCTCGCAGCATGCAGTTTCCACATCGTCTCCGGTTCTGCCGCCACTGCCACCCCCCCATACAATGAAGCTCCAAGGCCCTCATGCCTTCCATCGTCAACGCATATTCCTCCCAACTCACCCCATTGCAATGACACCGGTGGATACCCAAGGCCAACGGCAAAAGTGATGCCGGTTCCCATCTGCCAATACTGCAAATAGATTTGGTTTGTAAAGAATGCATCCTCCATTACATACAGTCTTTCCATTTGACCTTTCTGACAAAAACAGTCCCTTGGGAAATAGGTGTTTCAGTCTTAAATATGAAAGTAAAAAATTGAAGCAATTGAAGACACAAATCACAAATCTTTTTGCACACATTGCATTGCATAAATTTGTGTAAGTCTGTTATACTGCTAACAAAAAATATTAGTTACAAAATACATTTCTCTAGGAGCACAAATTTCCCACTGTGCCAAAGAGATGTGAAGTATATTTTTTCCATTGTCCCCCATTTCTTGCACTCAGATGGTTTTACGAATTATGTGAGCAGGGAGGAGATGTGATTAGAAGAAATAAAGATTTGGTAAATGCGATTTGCAATTTGCAAATCTTGGTTGCTGCGACCCTCTTGTTGACCAAGATTTGCGTAAATTACACCAAACTTGTGTTAATTTACACATTTCCCCTGCCAAAACACAAAAAATGAGTATTTGTTTAAATATGATGCGAAATTTGTTTTTTCATCTGCTTCATTTACTAGTGGTCAGTGGTTCCGGCTATAACAATGCATTTAGTCATAGTCTTTGATTATCCAAAATAGTCCCTGCATGTTCCAGTGTATTGAATTGAATAAAGCATGTTGAGCCCAACCAAGAACACAGTCCCCTTGATGACATCATGCTACAGGTGACACCTGAACTCTGCAGTCAAAGTTAGTTATCTTGTTACAGTTTCTTTGGGTCATGGTTGACAAGTTGAGGCTGTTGGTGCTAAAATTTCAATCAGGAAACATACTCTTCCTACGTTACAAAATAGATAAGGTTTAAGCTGAAAAGTGCAAGATCCTATCGCTCATCTGTGATTCTATCTACAGAAAACCAGCAGTTACTGTATGATGAATAGTGGTGACACATGACATTGCCTCAACAACAACCATTTTTTCTTCAATGTCGACGCCCAGCACCTCCCTATCAAGCCAACAAGCACTCCAGCAACCCGCAAACACAGCCACATAACCAAATAATGAATCACCTTTGCATATCATGCCAAAAAGCCATACAGCACTTACCACCTATGCAACAGTCAAATTCACCATCCAAGTTGGCTCCTCCTCCAATCTCTCAGTCAAAAACAAAACATCAAATCGGTATGTCTTATCATCTTCTCTTGTTTATTTATCATTTGATGGTATGTTATTGATTAAGACCTCAACACATATCCAGGCGAGTCTATTTTTATGGGTGAATTGTCATCAAATGGTGCAATTCAGTGTGTGCAATTCCCCCTTTTCACCTGCAATGTGGATAATGCAGATGCTGCATGATTTGTGAAATTGGATTAAAAATGTTATCCTACAAAAAAGCAGTTAGGGTGAAACTTACAGAAAAGCAAAAAAACAAGTTTTTTACTTATATTATGTGACTCTTTGATTTCAAATGGTTGAGAAATCCAATTGCTTTGTCAAATGCCTGATTATATTTTCATCCTTCTTCCCTGACCTTTCATTCACCGGGATCAACCTGAAATGCTTACATTATTCCAAAAGAACTGACTTAACTCTTGTCTTTCAATTTTTACCAGCTCAACAGCTCTACAGAATCAAACGAAGATTGTTTGCAGACTTCAAGGATATATTTAGGCTAATTTAAGGTCAGTATGATTAGCAGCTTACATAAACTGTCAAAAAAAATTTCATTACAAGTCACACCAATCTGAAAAAGAACTCATATAATTCAAGATCACTGGCATGTTCACATCTAAATGTGGTATGGTCTGAAGTCCTTGACAACACTGCAGATTTTTTGTTGGGAGATCTCATGGTATCAGTGTTTGGAAAAAGTTATGAACGGTCCTTTCTCCACTGATGTTGTCAGGGTACTGGGCCTATGTTCACTCTTTCTAAAAACTTGGCTTCCTTTCTTGTGGATTTTTTACGGCAAGTGTTAATGTGCAAACAGCACTTCTTCAATTTCGAAAAGTTAATCTTGCAAATAGTGCATAAATATGATTGTTTCGGCGTTGAATTCTTCACCTGGACTGAATAACATTCCTCCATATGCACTAGACACTTCTTTCTTCCTCGAAAGAAGTTGTTACAGCCTTTGCATGCCCACCCGCTTTCCACTAGATGTGAATTAGTTTTTTGCACGGGTTTATTGTTTTTCTGGGGCTTGGTGTTGTTTTTCTCTGGTAACCCATGTTGAGAAGTCGTTTTTATGACAGTGGCTTCAAGTTCACATGCTAAAGCTCTTGCCTTCTTCCACTTGAACTTTGTACCTGGACAGCATCCAGTTCTGTGTGAAAGACATGCTTCCCACGATGGAAAGATTGCCTTGCATTTGAAGCATGCATAACTGGAGTTTGATGTTTCATTGGAAGTTGAACTAGCAGGAGAGCTCATATCGACAAAAGTGGTTTTTGAAGATTTGTTGGTCTTGCTCGTCCTTAGTTTGACATGAGACTGGCCTACACTTGTACCAGATTCCCTCTCGTATTTGTTAGCAGCATTCAATGTCATACTGCCGATGGTATTCTTCTTAACAGGTTTTTGTCTCCGAGATGCCCTCGAAGCAGTCAAAGTGAGATCATATCCATCCCATACATTCATAGGCCCACCAACTCCATCAAATAGTTTACATAGAGCCTTGACCTTATCTGGCTGGCATTCAAGTACTTCACCAAGATCAATGCACGATCGGTGGAAGTTTAACGCTTCAAAAACACGCCATTCTTCCGCTCTAGCCATGGTTATGCTTTCTCTCTCAAAAATCCACTCTAATGCTTCTGAAATCACAGAACTAAACTTGCCTATTTCTTTATCCTCGTCCTCGTTCTCATTCATGTGCTGCGTAAGAATAGGCAATCCAGAGCGAGGATGAACGCCAAAACATAGCAAAGCGAGCCCAACAAACAACCGCCCTGGAGGCAACAAGCTAATACTCTCCACTCGGCACATTCCACCACGAAGATCCAGTGTGTTTGCACAACAGCCAAATATTTCCAGGCTTTGTTTGGTTGACGGTACGATGGGCGGAATTACAGCTGCAGGTACACAATTAACAGGGACAAACACCATGCCCGCCACATCTTTTTGCTGCCATTTTCCACCATTAACGGAGAATATTTTTGGTAGGTTTGCATCAACAAAATTTTTATCCGACCCGTCTTCAGAGAAGCGAATAAATAGATCTTTCCGGCGCTCGGACGCAAGAACTGTCATTAGCCGAGCTCCTTCCGGTGCATCCTCAATGAGAGGGTGCCTATCACTTAGTTTGTTATTCTTCACGCCACTCACACTGTTGTTCACTGGGAAAAAATGGACGCTCTGACGCATTGTAGATTTGATTACTTTCGCCACTAGGCCAGGAACTGCAAACATATCTACCAGATCTAAATCTGAAATTTTGTCACATGGTCCCGCAATCTCAAAGGACACAATTGCTTTTCTTGCTTTTGTGATTGCGCAGGAAAGCGAACTATTTGCACAACCAGACTTCGTAACAGCATTGTCAAGCATCATTTTGATTTCTTTCATCTGTGGCTTTGAGAGTTGGCAAGAAATCACGAAAATATGCTTTAGAAGAAATGTCTGACTGCTGCCAAGTACACTGCCAACGTGAGTAGGGTGCCATGTGCCACATGCTCTTCCGCGTATTCCTCTTCGGTTGCTGCTGTCACTGTTTCCAAGAAACGCTTTCTCTGTTATGGTTACGGGAAATTTACTGATAATTGCATCTTTGAGACCTCGGCTTTCCTTTGACTCCCAGATATCTGCAGGCACAACTAGCTTGAATGAACGTTCAAAGAAGTAGCACGAAAAATCAATTTTCTTTTCAAGTACATAGGATGCAAATCGTATGTCGAAGTCCCTATGAAGAAGATCTCCTTGCGGATCGAAACAAACTTGTTGGAAAATCTTCCCACTACTTCTGATTTCAAATGGATGGCGATCTTTGTTTAGGATCTGTGAAAGGTGCTTGCGATCGATAGGGGGGCCGTCAAGGTTGATTGATAACCCGTCACAAGTACATTCAAACTTCCTTTTGGAATAGTCATGCTTGATCATTGTATTATGGAAAATCCACACCTGAAGTATGCGAAGTATGTTCAACTTTGCATGGGGCATTTGAGAAGGAGGCTCCGTGACTTCGAGATCATCAAAAGTGATGTTGAGGTATTCTGCTACCCTTTGCTGGAGACTTTTTACAGTTCCGAACAAATGACGAATTCTCGTGCCTGATAGGCGATGCTTGCTCATGAACCCATTCTTATTTTTGCAACTAGAGTATTCGGAGAGTAGATTTGCTATTCCCATCGGTTCTGAGAATAATCCAGCATCAAAGAAGCATCGAGAAGTAAATGTGCTTGATACAATCTCGTTAAAAGTATCAGCATCATGATACATTGGCGATGAAACGGCCCATGGAGTCTTAGGGCATGATAGAATCGCAGCAAGTTGAATGGCTTCAGCTGCAACTCCAAATTGAATTCCAAGGCCGATCAAAGCACCCAATGCCAGGTCAATTCTATTGATAGATAAGATGACAGCAAAAATGATTGAGGACACAACCTGAAAAAAATGAAAGACAAATGACGTCCTTCTAAGCATACCCGAGAGCAGCCACGAGAGATCCCAATTCGGTGATTTCGCCTTCGTCTGTGGGTTCTGAAATGAAATTTGATTCATATAATGACTGGAATGATTGTTTAATATTTAACATGTCAGGGGGCTCAAGGCATTCGAGGAGTATAGGCGTGACAGCTTCACCTAACATGTCCCGAAGAGACTAGAAAACAAAAAGGGAATCAAATCGACGCAGTATGTTCAATTTTCATGTAATGAGAATATCGAAAAATAGCTTAGACTACGAAGCAAATGTGCCCCGGTGGGCATACTCATCAAGGTGAAGACTCACCAATATGACTTGATCCAGGGGAATCCTGACCATCTCACCCACCTCAAAAGGAGCCATGTATTCGTGATAGGCGTTTCTCGTATACAAGCGGTAAACACTGCCTGGTCTTACACGGCCAGTTCTGCCAGCCCTCTGTTATCATGGCAATGGTCGTTGACAAAGACTAAATCAAGAATATACAAAGAGATGTGATGAAGTCAAAGAAAGCTCACCTGTGTTGCCGATGCTCGTGAAATCCAGGTTGGTACAAGCATTTGACGATAACTAGCTGTATTGTAAATAATTTGTTTGCACAATCTAAACTCAGAAAGAAGACAACATGAATTTAAAGCAATTCGAAGGAACATAACATTTTACACAATCTAGTGACAGACTCACCCTAGGCATATCACATGATCGCAATCTGGGAGTGTTAGAGATGACTCAGCTGCGTTTGTTGCTATGATTACTTTTACTTCTCCTTTTTGGGGAGGTATGAACGCTGCCATTTGCTCCTCAAATGGTATGTCACTGTGGATTGGAAGGCAGGTAAAAGTGACATTGCGAACTTCCATACGTTCAATGAGTTCACATATTTCTTCGATATCAGCCATTCCTGGAACGAAAATTAGAACTGAAGAGCCAGTATCGCCCACGGATGATGCTATTTGAGTGGCTAGACTGTATAGCTTCTTCATAGTGTTAGCCGATGGCGCAGAGCGGCATTTATTCTTCTCGCATTCGTTGTAAATATCTTTTGCTAATCGTTCATTCTTTGGTGAGAGCGATAGCAACGCGCTCAAATCATCCACAAAGTATTCTTTTATAGGGAATCTTCGTGCGCCAACATGGATCGGCGGTTGCGAAACACCAAAGTATTGACTGTAGAGCTCTGCTGCCATGGTTGCAGACATGAGAATGAGGCGTATTGTTGGATGACTTTTCAATAGTCGACGACACAACAGACATAGAATATCTCTGATTGAATCGACAAAAGATAGTTTGGGAAGGCATGGTTCATAATTTTACATCATAACATGTACTCATTTTGAAAAAGGTAGACTTACGTGTCTACAGATCTCTCATGAACTTTGAATAAGAGAATTCAACAAACAACATGGCAGGTAATTACGAATTGTAACAAAATAAAAAACATGAGAGATGGTAGCATGGCACAACTCACCTTCATCAATGACAAGATGAGTCTATTCAAGCAAACGTGCAATATTAATATGGAAATGTACCAATTGCAGTGACACGCTAAAAAAAAGAAGCACTCACAATCGAGTCGAACCATTCTGGGTGATTCGCTAATAATCGAACGAGATAGCCCGTCGTTACAAACCAAGCACGAGTCTCGGATGTTTCGTATTCCCTAATACCATGACCCACTGCATGTTGTTGAGATGATGATTTTGCGAACAAGCAAAAAGGAGTAAAAGTGCGAGACTGATGAGTTCAAACAACTTACTCCTCAGGCCAATCTTGTCTGTTAGATCAGGCTCGCAACTACGCACTCGTTCGACAAGACTCTTCGCAGCAATACGTCTCGGCTGCGAAATCATAATCTTCACTTCGGGAGCTGTCCGTGATGGTTCTGGCGGATCCGCACGTAATAGGAAGCAAGGCACTCTGCTCGATTTGCCACAGCCTGTTTCTCCGTGTATAATGGTCACTCTCTGTGTTTTCACAGTGTTCAAAATTTCGTCTTTGTGTTCATCAATCGGTAGCACGAGGGGTCCACCAGGTTTCTCCGTTGGTTCACGAATTATCGGTAGTTCGGTTGTTGCTTCTTCGATAAAGGCCTTTTCATTCTTTGAAACAAGCTCGTTGTCCAAAGGAGAATCATCAAACGACAAACTCTCCAAACAGGAGTGGAAGATGGAGTGTGAGAATACTTTGTAGGGCATGATATCTTCATTGCCATCGATGGCTGCCAAGAGGCATTTCTCAAATACATACAGCGCTTGCATATCAGTCCAGCGCATTCTGTGTCGCGGAGGTCCAATATGCCTTTCAGAATCAGTCGACATCATAGTCTCGAGTGTCGTGTGATACGCCTCGATGTGTCCTTGGTCAATGTAGTTCAACTCACTCTCGCTTGTGCCAATATTTAATTCATAAGAGTATAATGGCCATAGAGATGCCTCTATTAGATTCGTATCATTTGATGCACCTCTAGCCAAAGATAGATCAAGTTCCGGTGGTAAAGATGGAAATAATGTTGCACCTTCATGGACATCATTAGGATCATCCTCACCGTCAGATTTGGATCCTGGTGTGGTCGTCGGGAATCTGCTGATATCACCAAACGAATACAATGCATAAGAGAATTCAATCCCCAACTTCAACTCATCATCGTGTGAAGTGAGCTTCCATCCATCCACTACCCTTGCAGCAATGTGCTGTGCGATGCCCTCTATATCAAACCAACTCAATTCGCTCTCTGCCGGCAACCGCTCCCAAACTCCAGAATGTTCGTCGCCCTGTCGGTACCAACGTAGGCTCTCCCAATATTCTTTGCGTTTCTGCAAATCCTCGTGTTTGACGAACGGACCGGTGTAATCGTTGCCCATCAAAATCGACAATTCCACAACGGCCGAAGGACACGGCAAACCGATGTGTTCCGCCAGCTCGGCTCGCGTGAAGACGTTCCCGACGCAAATCTCGTCGCACGACGGATCCACGTCGCCGAATCGAACGTATTTCGTCTCCCCCCATCGTTCTCCGTCCTGTCCGGGACAATCCTCGGAATATCCGTAAACGAGATAATCGCTATCGTGCGCCAACGCCAACGTCTTTCCCGAGACATCGTCCGCACTCGCCCGCGCCACCTCCGCATCGGCCTCTCCCTCGCACCGGACGATTTCCATCGATCCGCGGGGCAACGCGGGATTCATTTCCTCAAACGCGCGAATCGAACGTTCGATCTGCTCCATGACCAAAGATCCCACCGGGAAGGAAGCCAGGTACATTTCCGCCTCGTCCTCGCCGCCGCGGCGCTCGCATTCCAGCGCCTGCCTTCTCGCGGCACTTCGATACTTGGACGCCCCATCGCCGGGCAAACTCCCGCCAAGGCACAACTGCCGCACATTTTCCCAGGAATCTCGACGGCGCTCGTCGCGCGATTCTCTTTCTCGACGCTTCATGTACGGATCGTTCCCGTCGAAGAATATCCGTAGATCGAGGCCGTGTCGTGCGGTGAGTCCCAGGAGGTACGAGGTCGTCGTCTCGTGGGCCAGGGAGAGCGGCACGAGCGATGGGAGGAGCAGCTGCGATCGCAGTGCCTCGCCGGCGGAGGACGAGAGAACGGCTTTGCGATGGCGATGGTAGGCGATTCGAAAGAGGTGGTGGATCAGTCCGTTGCCGTCGATGGCCAGCGTCGTCGAGTTGTCGGAGAGGACGGTCGTCGGATGGTGGGCGTTGTCGTGGAAGCCGGTTCGTTGGAGGAAGGCGGTCAGGCCGTGCACTCCCATGATGGTCGTATTCGATCGTCGCTCGTGTGTGGACAGGCTTCCGCAATGGCGGGCAGTTGGAAACGTCGAGCGGACGAGTTGTGCTTGCTGTGAGCTCGAAGTGCGGACGACGATGATCGGGAGTCGACCGAGCGGTCACAATCTTGTTTTTTCGGCTCACTCGTGTGCGCGCCATATAATTCAATGCAAATCAAACCATGATTCATTTCATGTAGGTTTCGGTCGTGTATCATAGTTACCTGTTGAAATTTTCAGAGTAATTTTCAGAATTTCGATCCAACGTGGAGGGCAGCCTTGAACGACGAAAAGTTTGATGGATCAAAAAGGTAAAATTGCAGCCATGTGCGGTGCACCGCTCTGTTTAAAAAGATCGGACCCGCTGCTACTATGGTATGGTACATCATATATTAATTCTAACTGCCACAAGGGAGCAGGGTTTTTATGAAAGACTTGACCAATCAACATCGGGTAAAAATAAAATTACCAGCAGCCGCTGCAAGCTTTTTTACAGTTTGTTTGTTGTGCAATTGATTC
>JALLPD010001787.1:0-11310 GCA_036940065.1 Cyclotella cf. meneghiniana | reverse complement strand
AGACCCTACACAACCTCATTATGTCATTAACACAAACATACCAATTGCTACATACGGAGTTGCAGTTTACATGACAAAAATCATGAGGATCACCAAATGGCAATCCTAATTTTGAATCAGTAAAATAGCTTATTATTTAATTCATCAATTGAATTCCACATTCTATCTTTTCTCTTTATTACTTAAATTTTCCTACCGACAAACGGCTTAGGTCACAAGAACAGTTGGCACATTCCTAGTGGACGTGTTAATAGCTGTTGGAATTGTGAAAGAGACCTTGGTGCCAACAACTGCAATCAACCAAAGGACCAAGCTCACATTCAAGTCAGAATTGTGAGGAAGAGGGGACAAAGAAAAATGGTCCTGGTGATAGTGGTTTGAGCTTTAGCAATCAATATGAGCAGGCAAGGTTTAGTGGTAAGAAGACTGATAGCAAGAAACCTGGGAATTGTGGTAAAAACATCGATCAACAATGTCTGGCACATGCTCTGCAACAAGGGGTGTGGGTGGAACTGTACCCATACTACTGGCTTCCATCTTGCTCAAGTTCAAATCAATCATCCTTTCCTGCAGTATTGCCTGTGACTCATCCCTATCACCAGGGAATTGCTAATAAACAGCACAATGAACCTAATCTACCACCTGCTGTCCTTCCTTCTGTCAACCAAGCTTCTCATGGGTCCAGCTCTCTTGACAAGAAGAATCTTGTAGCTCTCCATTAACATCATGAACATGATAAATTCTAATTTGGTCTGCCTTTTGTTCCCTGTTCCCCATTTGTTCTCCATAATACTACCTCCTTTATCATGTATAGCATTCAACATCACTACTTTTAAAATTTTTACTAGCCACTCTGAAAATCAAGGATAAATGACACACAATGAGGCCACAAACAAAACAGGCAACCACACAACCATGCCTGAGCCCTTCCCTTCCACTTTCCACCAGTATTGCCCTTTGATTTTTACAACTTCTTTTCCCAGAACTTATCTGGAATTTAAGGGAACACATGCTCAAGATAATCAAGAGGCTATTATCTACCTTTGTCCACATCTTCCAACCTTTGACCAATCCTATCAGCTTCATCACAAAGAATTAGTGGTATTGTTTGGAGCAAACCCATTGGTTAGGGGGCACACTCACTCCTGGGTGCCATGGACAAATGTACGGTGGAGGATTGTTGCCATTTATGCTTGGTTTCTATTCCTAATAAATTCAGAATGCAAAGTAATATGTTAGTACAATCATTCAACACTTGTTAATGTGATGACCATGGGACATAGCTGCATTGAAACCTCATTTGGGGTATGATTGACAAACAAAAACAGTACAGAAGGGCCAAAATTCAGCCAAAACAAACGAACCCACATCAATTTACAATGAAAAATAAATACTTGCAAGGCTCATACAGATGAGGAATGGTGAAGAGATGGGGTCAAACCAATGAATAGAAGCCGAGATATGGTGGATTGGGTAGTTGGAGTATGATTGACAACTAAACAGGGCAGAAGGGCAAAATGTAGCCAAAGCAAGCCAACCCAAAAGCATTTACAATGCATAAAAATACATTCAATGCTTTTACAGATGAGGAATGGTGAAGAGAAGGGGTCAAACAGACACATAGAAGCTGAAATATGGCAGTTTGGGTATTTGGGGGACAATTATCACACAATAACAGGGCATAAAGGCAAAAATGCAGCCAAAACAATCCACCGCATTGACATTTATAATGCATGAATATACTTGAGAAGCCTCATACAGATGATGCATGGTGAAGAGATGGGATCAAATGGATGAATAGAAGTTGAGCTATGGCAGTTTGGGTATTTGTTGGACAATCTGCAAAAGGGCCAAAATTCAGCCAAAACTAACCGGCCCATAGACATTTAAAATGCACAAAAATTCTTGCAAGACTCATACAGACAAGAAATGGTGAAGAGATAGGGTCGAATGAATGAATAGAAGCTGAGATGTGGCAGTTTGGGTATTTGGGGGACAATTGACAAACAAAATGCAGCAAAAAAGAGTCAACCCAAAGCCATTTACAATACATAAAATTACTTGCAAAGCTCATACAGATGAGGAATGGTGAAGAGATGGGATCAAAGGCACGAATAGAAGTTGAGATATGGTATTTTGGATATTTGGGGGATGATTGACAAGTGAAACAGTGCATAAGAGCCAAAATTCAGCCATAATAACCCCCCCCCCAAAGTCATTTACAACGCATGAAAATACTTGCAAGGTTCATACAGATGAGGAATGGTGAAGAGATGGGGTGAAACACACAAATAGATGCTGAGATATGGCTGATAGAGTACAGATGTATTGATTGTGTTTAGTTGAGGGAGAAGGCAGCATAGGAGCTGGCTGATTTCTGGCTTGCAAAAAGGGGAACAACAGAAAATATAATTTTAAATAGGATTTAGTATGACACAGTTTATTGGCCCAACTTATGTTATGTTTTTTATACAGCTAGGAAGAATGACACACTATGAGACAAATAACACAAAAGAACAGGAATAATGGGGAACAATCCAGTTACAGGAAACACTAGGGGAACTATATTATAGTAAATCCATGAATGTATGGTGACTGATCCAATGGTGGCTGCCTTCTTGTTGGATTTCAAGAAGATGTTAAACTAGGATATTTGGCCTGGACTGGTCGTCACCCACCTATCCTTTATCCAGGTGCTTCTTGATTTTATGGAGATTAGTTTCTTTGGTATGGTTTCTCTGTTGGTGCTTTGGTGTTGTGATGGATCTAGTTGGGGTGTGAATTAGTGACTTTTACATTCAATGATTACCCTTACTCAAGTGTGTGGAATGTTTGGATACACCTCTTCACCCAGTGATTCTTGGTGTCACCATAAGCAGAAGTGGCCATGGCAAAAGCATGCTCACAAATGAGGAAGAGGAGGAGTTTAGCTTATCATTTGATGCTCAAGTGCTTATCATTTGATGCTCAAGTATCACCATCAACATGGACTATTGCATTGGATGGTTTAAAGATTCTCTTCCCTGAGGTGTGTAAGCATCTACAGTGGAAAAGGAGGAATGGTCAGTTGGGCAAGCTGTATCGGAAACAGAATTGGCATTTCTTGAAGCCTGCCTCCAAAATTTCAAACAATGTATTACATGATTGGTGCTATAATGACCAAGATTTCACTCAGCTGTCCCATCTATTGCATTCACTCAATGGGTTGCAGTGCTTGCAGGAGTGGAAGAGTCAGGCCAAAGCACAATCAGATTGAATGTCTTTTGGTGTAGCTTGACAGTTCTTTGTTTGAGAGCACTCCTTTGGTGTGGGATACTGGTGCTTCTTTGGGTTTGACCTCCTTCAGAGCAGACTTCTTTGACTACATTGAGGTCAACCTACCTGTTAAAGATATCACCATGGCAAATTATGTGGTTGGGATGGGTACTGTTATCTACAAATTTTAGAACAACACGGGTGAAGATGTCTTTCTGCCATGAATTGCTTATCACCCACCATCAGCAGACATCTGTGTATTAAGCCCTCAAACATATCACTAAATGTACAACTATCACAGTACTCTCAATGAGAAATAAGTTCATGCAGTCAAAGGAACACAATATTGTGGTGCCGATGGATTCAGGGCCTTCCAACCTTCCTATGGTTTGGGATCATTTGGTGGCTGCTGAGAAACAGAGGGAGATTGGTATGAACTTTGTTTTAAAGTTGGAGTTCTCTGATTTTCCTGGAAGGAACTCTGTGTTTGAGGTTCCTACTCTTAATTCTACAGTTGTTAAAGAATCATGGGATGATGCTTGGGATGACATCATTTGTCCTTGTGTTAATTCATATGAAAGCATCAATCTCTCTGGTCCTCGGAAGAAATTATTGATGTTGCATTGGAAATCAGGTGTTGGTATGCAACAAATTCAAGGATACTAAAGCCATTGATGATGATGACAAGAAACCATTCTTCCTCCTGTGATACCTCCCAAGTTTGCCTTCACTGCATGCTGCCATATTCTAAAGTGTCATTATTGTGAGTTAGCACATCAGAAACAATGCAGTCCACAAGTTAAGAAGAGCAAACCTGTCTCTGAAAAGGAAGGTTCCTTGTCCAGAGACAGATTTGAGGCTGTCAACTCTGTTTCTGCTGACCAATTTGTTGTGAACACACCTAGTTGCTTGTTTTCTAGATATGGCCAAGAGGATGTTTGTGATAAATGACATGGCAGAACTACCTTTCAGGATGCTGAAACTGGAACCATTTGAATCGATTGTCATGTTTCTCTTGGTGCTGGTGAGACATGCATGTCCAAGATTTGTTTTGATGAATAGCTGTGGGGTGTACACTAAACCTGGTCCCAAATGGTCCCATTTGCCCAAAAGGTCCCAAAACTTCTTCTCTCTTAAGTTAACATTGTGTGTGCATGATGTAAAAAATGTGTAAATTGTGTGCACAAATCTGTCGTAAGCATGCAAACTGAAAAGATGCCTGTGCACATAATATCATGAACGCACAATTTTTGCCTATTTTTCATATGAAAATATTGGTTGTGCACAAACTAAAAAGATGTGTGTGCACATATCATGTGTGTACAAATCAGAGTCATGAGACGGCACAAATAAAAAAGGCTTGCAATCATTTAGGCCTACTTTAAAGTTCAAACAATTATCTTGTTATGGCCTGAGATATTTGTGTTTTATTATAAAGGTGTACTTTACTTGGGACCATTTGGGCAAATGGGACCATTTGGGACCAGGTTTGAGATCTTCCAGCTGTGGGAGATGGCTGCTGCTGAAACTCATTTTAACAGTGATGATGGAGTCTTCACTGCTCACATGTTTTGCAAGGAATGCATGTCCAAGCATCAGTCTTAGAGTTTCTCCAGTGATAGAGCCAAGCATCGAAATTCCTTAGCTGAGAGAGCAATTCAGACAGTTATGTACATGGTTGGAACTTTTACGGACCATGTCTCTCTCCATTGGTCTGAGAGAGGACTGGATGATTAGGCCTTGTGGAGTTTGCTGTTAAGCATGCTACTTGAATCTACAATTGTGTGCCAAACTGGTTATTGGGTCTTACTCCATTGAAATGCTCACTAAGACCAATGCAGATCATAAGGATTTACTCCAAACACATGTGTGGGGTTGTCCTGTGTTTATCCTTGATACCAAGCTTCAGGATGGGAAGAAGATACCCAAGTGGGATCGTTATTCTTGACTTGGGCAATTCTCGGGGTTCTCTGATGAGCATTGCTCTTTGGTTGCCAATATTTGAAACTTGTTCTTCAGTTTTTTGTCTCCTTGGTATCATGTGGTTTTTGATGACCTCTTCCAAACCGTGTTCAGCTCTGGGGATAATGATGCAGTAGCGGATGAGATTTGCATGCTGAGGATGAGTTTGACATAAATGGAAATCTCATCTATTGATCTCCACCTTTGGATGAAGTGTAGTTGGATGAGTCACAGAGGAGAGATCATAGGGACCATATTTGTCATCAGAGGGAGATCATGGAAAAGAGGGAGCATTCCAATCATCTTTGTTTTCCTGCTCCTACTCCAGCAGATGGCAACACCAGCATCAATGATTGTGATAATGGACCGGCGCCACTGCTGGTGGTTGTTTCAGTGTCTGATGATTATGATGACTCCAAGGATGAACTGATGATGACTCGTTCCCCCGATCACATCAAGTGGGAGACATCCATGCTTCAGATGGAGATCTTGGTGTACTAGAAGGAGATCCTGGCAGTGATGATCAGGTTCAACCACCACGTCCTTGTTATCTAAGGAGACATTGCAAGAGGAAGGAACCCACAATCATTGATTTTGACAACAAATGCCATGCATGTTCCAGAAATCAGCAAGTTTTTGTCAGAGTCTACAAGTGTGCATTTGCCCAAAAGAGAATGAAATATCAGCAATGCCTTAGGCAACAAAAGTAAGAATCTGACAGGATGTTGAATGCAATGGAATTCAGGGATGATGCTCCTAGAGTGGAAGAATTGATGGATTGTCCATTGTCTTGCTTCATCACATTTGCTGCAAAGAGTTTTGGGCACTCTGAGACAATAAAGGTTTTGATTGTGAATTTGGTCCAGCCATTGTTCTTGAAGGCTAAGGCCAAAGCTTCCAAGACAGACAATCTTAATGGTGGAAAGACATGAAAAGTCCTGTTTCCAACAAATTCTGGAAGGCTTCTGTAAAGGAAATCGAGATTTAGTTGACCGACCAGAGGGAGCTAATATTGTGGATGGAACTTGGGCATTCAAGATCAACTGTTATCCAGATGGGCTTATCAAGAAATTTAAAGCTTGCTTTTGTGTTTGGGATGACCAGAAAGTTCATTGTGTTGATTTCTTTGAGGCCTATTCTCCAGTGGTTCAATGGATGATCCAGTTAATGCTTATCCTGGAGGTTTTATGCTGTTTGAAGTCCAAACAGGGTGATATCACAGCTGCATATGTTCATGCTGAAAGAGAGAATATTTAGGTTGATATGCCTTGAGGTTTCAGGAAGAAAGGAAAGGTTCTTAAACTGAAGAAAACTCTCTATGGTTTGTGAGAAAGCCGAGGAAATTCCGGCTCTACCTCACCAAGGAAATGAACTTTTATGCCATGAAACAGCTGACTTTTGATCAATGTCTTTTCCTTGGCAAGACTTTCATGTGCATCTGTTATGTTGATAACTTGATCTTTGGGGCACCTGACAAAGCTGGCATAGATGAGCTGGCACATCAACTGATCTCTGTTGATATTTTGCTAGAGCAGGGGGGTGATGCAGCTGGGTTTCTGGGAGTCAGAATGGAGGTTGACCAGATCACTGGCTTGATGGAAGTAGAGCAAATTGGCCTAATTGATTGAGTGATCAAGACCCTTGGTTTAGACATTGGAATGACAATCTAGTCATTGAAACCCTTGGTTTGGACATTGGAACAACAATCTAAAATTTCTAATAATTAATTAATATAATTACATTTTAACAAATTACTAGTTAATCAGATTTTTTTGTTTGATTTAAAAAAATTAATTTACATTCTAAAAACTTTCAACATGCTATCCCATGACAGAGAACAAAAAATGCCTTGAGTTTGTCCAGTGCCATTTCTTGGCAGATGCAATAATCTGCCAAAGTTGCACTTGATCAATGCCAACTACAGCGAGTTGCCACAACCAAAATGGTGCTCACCACACATTTTTACATTGTCAGTTTTAACAAAACTGACAATCAGAACAATGTTTGAGCAATGAGAGAGATGGAAACATCTTTTTTGTTGTGTAAACAAAAAACAAGAAAATACCATACAATATGTAAGCCCACCAAAGAAGCTAGATGATGTGTGGTGAGTAACGCGGCAATCAGCAATAACTTTGGAACCAGTAGGATTCACAGGGAGCCCAGCACATGGCCAGATCGGTCATGCAATGGAGAATCTATTCCAATAGCATTTAGGCTGAAAAATAAGGTTTGAGGTCCCCAAAACAAAAATGTTTGTAAACTTGATGAGATTTTGTAAAGTGAGGTCTTCTCTAGTCTGTGGCCTACCTACCAAAAATTTTGGTAGACTAGATCATAGATTATACATTAAGATTTGTTTCAACTCCAAGTTGAGTGTTGACTAAAATGTTAACTGAAAATTAGATTGTCAACTGGAAAGCAAGAACACTTCCAACATAATTCAAAGTAACTTGAGGGATTCACAAAGGTAAGGCAATTGAGAATTTATCAAATATCAAACAATGTCTGATAAAAGCCTGTATAAGATTCCATATTGGGATCAAAAGGTAGAGAGTTTTCGAGTGTACATCAGTAAGATCAAAGAATGTGCCAGGTTGTTGGAATTGGAGGTGTATTGGATCCTGTTTTGATGAGGAACTGCCCAACTCAGTTGGAGTTTGAGGTACTGGACATCAGGAAGATGAGTGATTAAAGTCTGATTGACCTGTACAAGTTCAATAAGATATTGCGCATGATTATTGTGCTGGGTCAAGGAAAGAGCCATGGGCTGGCACTCCAGGGAATGACCAAAAGTGATGATTATCCCAATGGATTAGCATAGGAATTAATCAAAAAGGCCAAGAACTAATAAGTTCAATGATGCAAATGACATAATAGAATTGGAGATGGAGTTGGAAAGACTTTACCTGAAAGGCACAAGGGATTTCCATAATGATGTGGTCAGAGTCATGGATAAGTATGAGGTAGCAAAAACTGATCGTATTACATGCAAGAATAATGTGGCTTCATGTGCAAGATTAATACAAGATGAACTTAAATCCAACATCTCTGATCTTGATAAGCTGTGTAGCAGTATGTTGGAGATTAAGAGGCACATCCATAGTGGGACTAAAGATTGTGGAAACAATAAGGCAGCACATGTCTCTTTTGTAGATAACGGTGTTGCATTCCATGAAAAATGCAGATATTGGGAAAAAGTCTGATGTTACTGGGCAAAAAGTTGAACACAATGCAAAGGGGATTTGAGAGGCAGTAAAGCTAATAATGAAAGAAGAGACAATATGGAAAAGGTGGCTCCTGCAAGACATGCTATCTTTGCAGCATTAAGGGGTATAAGGAAGTGCTGGGAGAAAAATCCCGAGAAAGCACCAGCATGATGGGAAAGCAAACACACAATGGCTGAATAGCCATATCATTGGTTAAAGTTAAGCTGATATCATTTGGCGATTTCAGCAGAGATGGAGTAGAAATTGCTTCAGTTCTTAGCAAGAGCAAAGGCTCACTTGCAATATTGTGTGATGTCAATGTGTGGATATGTGACACAGATGCAAGTAATCATGTTACATGGTGCAACAAAGGAGCTACAAATATTCGTGAGACTCACATGCTAAGCCTTGGTCATACCAGGGAGGTAATAGGAACTACTGTCAGAACTGATATCTCAGGAAGTTTTATGTCTAACTCTGGAGACCTGGGACTAAAAGCATGCTAAGAGAGTGCCGATACAACAAGGCACACAATTTTAATCTCTTAAGCCTGTCAAAGATTATTGATGGCCATAATTAGACAATAACTCACAGCAAAGAAAAGGTTATTTGTGTTGAAAATGGACAGGGCGGGGTAATAGAGTTTGACATTGTTGTTCCCACTACAAAGGAAGCAAGAAATGCCTGAAAGTTTGAGCAATCCATTGAAGTGGTGGCAGCCAGTACTGAGGTGAGATTGAGAGTAAACTTGAATGTGGCTCATTAATTGCTGGGGCATAGGAATGAGGATTTAGTTCAAAAAACAGTCCAGGAACTTGGCTGGGTACGATTGCAAGATACCATGCGTGTGTGATCACTGTGCAAAGTCCAAGGCCTAGAAAAATAATGTTGAAAAGACTACTACTGCTGAGAAGGCAATAGTCCCAGGATAAAGGCTGTACTTAGACCTGTCCAAGTTGACTGTCAAGTCCAACACACCAGAACACTTGACAAGAAACCATGACAACAAAAGTCAGGAAAATGGAGCTAAGAACATGAATGTTGCATTTTATCCGTTTTCTTAAAAACTTGATAGTAATACAAAATGTAAGCTTTAATTTCCCAATAATTGCCATAATCTATGTTATCTTAATTAGACCAATCATTACCAATATTAAACAATTACTCTCAATGACTTACTGCAAATTGAGCAACGGAACTAATGCTTGGAAAAATATCACAAAAATGAACAATGTCTGCCATTTCTTCAAAATACTTCATTACATGAACCATCTGTGAACCATCTCATGCCTTCGATTCATCGTTTCTTCTCTCATTCCAACTGTTAATATCCAATTGTTTACTGAAAATTTGTCCATCTTTTAAAACTACACAAAGTTTCAGAAAACTAACACAGTCATATTCAGAAAAGCTATGGCTTGCTCAGATCATGAAGCACTGGATTCTTCAATGCCTATGATATGTTGGATCTCAGATCTCATATATAGGTTATATCATCTGGAAGTACACCTTCTTATGCTTTGGATGCAGTATTTTGTCTATTATTATTTCATCTCTACTCTTGTGTGTGAATATTTTTCTTTATAAAATCTAATAAAACTCAAAAATTGGTATGTTTGTCATATCATTGATCTCTCTCTTAGATCTTATTGTCTGTGTGCGTTATTCTTGTTATGCCAGAGAATGTGTATTTTTTTATTCGTGACAGAGATAGTAAGTCTTCCTATCTTTGGAGACATGGTGTGTCATGCCAGTGTTTGTATTGTAGAGGTACCATACCATTGTAATGACATATGAACTTATGGTCTTTTATGTTGTGGTGCTGTACAATTATAAAAACAACCTCGTTATAACCATGGACAATCCATCAGGCACAAAAAATGACAAAAAGGTTTGTTCAAGGGTTTGAGTACACTGGTACACATGACCAGTCTTGACAACATATTTTCATGTTGTTTTCAATCAAGTTTCTTGTTTCTCATATTCAAAGCCATTTCAAATAAAAAGCTTAGATTTTTGAAATGTCTTAGATTTTGAAAGTGGCTTGTTCAAGCTGTTGACATACACTGGTTGCTGGTTGTTGGGAAATTAGGGTTCATATTACCATTCACAACCAAATTTATATCATCGCCATTTGAGCTATTTTGGCCACCGAAGGTAAGGAAAAAGGCTGCTAGTCTTAAATTTTGTAGTTATATACAATGACACTTGTAGACATAACATGAAATAATTAAAATTTAAATCATCACTTCTACTACAACGGTTTGGTGAGTGCACGATGTGAATCTCTAGAGTGGTTCGGTGTGTGTGGGGGGCACTAGGCTTTGCTTTCCGTTCACTTTTATGGTGTAGTCGTAGATACTATACCATTTTTATTCTTGCACTAATTTCTTATTTAGCCGTCAGCAATTTATCAGCATATGCACAGAAATGCTAGATCGCATGATAGTTGCGCTGACATTTAAATTGGTCTGTGCAATGACGTAATAAGCACGAATAGAAGGCATAACTGTTGTTAAGTCTTAAATTCTGCGAAAGTCTGAAATTACAAAATTTCAGACTTTCGCAGAATTTAAGACAGATGTCTGTAGTTTTTTAAAAGGCTGATTCATTGCATCAGCCATAGAACTTTTACTAATTCCTAAAGGGAACATCTCAAATTCTGCAAACGTTTAAAATTTTTTCAATTTAAGACTTTCGCAGAATTTCAGACATATGTCTTAGATCTGTAAAAGTCTGAAATTCTGCAAAAGTCCAACATTTTGTAATTTAAGACTTTCACAGAATATAAGACTTTCTCCTGAGGAATTACTACAGATTCTATGGCAGAACAAAAATCATTCTGTTCACATTCTTAAGCTGGTGATGACGTATGTGATTATAG
>JALLPD010001786.1:0-11327 GCA_036940065.1 Cyclotella cf. meneghiniana | reverse complement strand
CAGGAATAGTGACGTCACGTATTCCTGTTATGCACCTATGAATTAAGAGATGCCCCAAGGGAATGATGAAAATGATGGCAGTGGTGAAGTAAAGTGAAGTTTGAAACTACTGAATTTGTGGGCAATAGCTGCTATATGTGGCCCCAGGTAGGCCAACGACAGGCCCATCGCTCGCCCATCTTCCTCGCTTAAAACTGGTTAAACTGCACCCGTCACGGAACAACCGCCGATAGAACAGCAATCCTAAAAAATCATGACGTCTGCCAACCCCATCTCCATCCTCCTTACCCCCAACACTCCAACCACACTCTGCATCGGCTCTGGCCGTTTCCTCCGTTCAGTCCTCGTTCCCTTTCTCTCTGCCCATTCCAAACCAGCCGTCTTTCAAACTCGTGGCCGATCGTTCCTCGATTTCTTCTTATCCAAAGTTGAAGCGGTTGACCATGAGCACGGCACAGTCGTCCCTTCGCTCAGCTATCCCGTCGACACTATCGCATACGACGGCACCATTTGTACAGACAACATTGAAATATCCGCAGTGGGAACACTGGGGTCCTCCGACGGGAAATCTCGTCTGCTAGACCTCCTCCGAAACACCATACGAGTGATTGGAGTTGGCGTCACTGAGGCGGGATTGAGTCACGCCAGTAATCAGTGTATGCGAGATTTGACATTGATTCTGTATACTATTTATTGTCATCAAGCAGGCCATGGAGATGAGCGCAAGATTTGCATCGTAAATACGGACAATGTGCCAAACAATGGAGATGTTATTCGCGGTCATGTTTTGGAAAATGCCCGTGAATTCTACTCGAATAAGGATGAACGCGGTGGCAGAACAGAATCGTTTCTTCAATTTTTGGAAAAGAAGGTGGCTTTTCTCAATACCATGGTGGATCGAATAACTTCGTCTCGAGAGGGATCAAATGGAATGATTCCGTCCTGTGAACCACTGCCCGAGAAAGCTATCGTAATTTGTGACCCGGGGAGTGACTTGCCTGATTGGATGAGAGCGAAGGAGATCCAGGAGAAGTTTGGGGTGAGTATCCTGTTCGGACTTATTTGATGATGCCTTGTTTGTGTCTCTCTGAGAACAAGCTCGGCTTGTAGGATGTGTTAAACTTTTCTTTTCTGTACTCACTCTTCTTGGTGCTGGACACGCAATACTGTCAATATCTTGTTCAATGAAGGTCAAAATACGTCAACGTCCAAAGGAATTAGAATGCGACATCTCACTCAAACTACGCGTAGCCAACGGAACGCATACGGCATTAGCACATGCCATGGCCCTATCATCTCTACCCAACACCGAATCCCTCTCCTCGGCGTCCTCTTCACTCTTTCTTTCGTATTTAGATTCGCTCTATCAAACTCAAATCTATCCAGGAGCAATTCACGACGGGATATCCGAAGAAGAGACGGAGAGTGCGTGGCTTGATTGGAGGAAACGAGTTCAGCATCCATATTTTGGTTTGTCGACGTTTTTTATTACGCAAAATGGTGCAGCCAAGGGTGGGATTCGTTTGAGTCCTACTCTTAAATCTTTGGTGAATGGTTTTGTTGATGGTGATAGTATCACGGTAAGCTTAGTCTTTTGTTTGCATACGTTTGCTCGCGGCGCCGATTGCGTTATCTAGCGTTGCCAAAAATCCTTACACTCACTCACTACGTGTCCAGACCGAGAATCCTATCAGTGTGTCCATGGCATTCGCTTTTGCTGCAATTCTAAGGTTCCTAACACCGATTCGTGAACGATCAGAAGAGGAGAAGCAGCGAGGAATCTATGTAGGCTGGTTAGATGGCCATGTAGCAGGAAATGATTTAAATCTAGAAAGCGCTGTGGATGAGGTGGTCACATATGCAGATGGCCTACGGTACAATCTCTCTGTTGGATGGTATGAATTGAAATGTGGTTGTTGCGTAGAATCGACTGCATCATCCTCTTTTATGAAGCGGGAGGTCTCTTTACCCGAGTCATTATCAATGCTGGGCAGGGGTAGGCAACCCTCTGCCTACAAAGATGTGATTCAATCATATTTGCTTCACCCGCAAGGCGGAGATCTTAGAACAATTCTTCAGGGCAAAAGCGTCGATGAGGAAATGCAGCGCAAATTTATCCTGGACACATTCGTATGCGCCGTTTCCACCCTCTATGCTCGCATGGCAAGTGGCGACAGTCTTATTCAAATATTGAAAGAAATGCAGGAAATACAACACGTATACTCAAATGGATTATCGACATCATGTGATGTGTTAGTTGACGGCACATTGTCAATAGAAGCTGCTATAGGCCAGCCCATGCACTTTCGCAAATGTCCAATCCCAGATTCAAGCCGTTTAATGACAACGCCGATTGGTTTAACGGTGGATGACGTTCCATCTGTTGTGTTTTCTGAAGTCAGAGGTCAGAATGTGATTGACCTTCACACTCACCTTCTCCCAGCATCGCACGGAGCTCTATGTCTTTGGGGTATTGACGAGCTGCTGACGTATCATTATCTCGTTGCGGAGTATTTCATGACAGCTCCTCCAAGCATCTCCCCGGAAAGCTTTTACGCAATGAGCAAAACGCAACAAGTATGTGTGTGTATATTGTTCCATACTCTAAGTTTGATGTACCCCAATACAATCTTCTTTTCACTATAATCTTACAGGCCAATTTAATCTGGGAAGCTATGTTCGTGAACCGATCTCCAATTTCAGAGGCAACACGTGGTGTTCTGACGACTCTAGTGGCCCTCGGGCTTGAGGCCGAGGTCAAATCCCGCGATTTACCAGCAATTCGTAGATTCTATGATGAGTATCGCAAGAATGGGTTGAGTGGGTCTGAACGATTCGTTGACTTGGCATATCGTATTTCAGGCGTCCGTCACGCAATTATGACAAATATTCCTTTTGACTCGGCAAGTGTGTCCTATTTTCCGTTGTGTTCTTTCTGATGCTCTTCTGTGCAACTCTAAGGTTTCTGATTTCTTTTGTCCCTTCGAAGACGGAATCGCAGCATTGGAGACCCAAGAAAAAGGTAAGGAAGTTTAGGTAGGGGAGCAATTTCTTGACGGAACCTCTCCACTCAAAATGGCAACAATTTACCTCCGTTCATACAGGAATTTCCCGATACGTTCAAGTCAGCACTGAGAGTAGACCCTCTTCTTGCCGGTGACAGGAACACAGTAGAAGCAGCCCTAAAAGCTTCGGGTTATGGCACAACAGTCGCTGATGCACGCCGATATCTCCACGACTGGTGTGATACCATGAAACCAGAATACATGATGGCATCTACTCCTCATGATTTTTACTTGCCCCCCACTGATGGAGGAAGCATCTTAGCAGGCGTAAAGAAGTTGGGAATCAATGAAGCAGCCCTTCAAGCTCCGTTTGCGTTCACTGACCTTTCTGGCACTGACTGTAATAGATGTGATGGTACCGATGATATACCAAGTATTATCAACGAGAACAGTGATTTCTTGATAGAGGTGCTTATGCCAGTTTGCGAGGAAAGAAATTTACCGTTAGCACTAAAGATTGGTGCTCACCGATCAGTTAATCCAAGTTTGCTGTCGGCAGGCGATGGTATGGTTGCGTTTGCAGACACGGGTTCGCTCGCAAGACTATGTGGAAGATTCCCTAAAGTCCGGTTTCTTGCGACATTTCTTTCTAGAGCAAACCAGCACGAAGCTTGCGTACTAGCTTTAAAGTTTCGCAATCTTCACATATATGGTTGTTGGTGGTATTCGAACAATCCGTCAATCATAGAAGAGATAACTCAAATGAGAGTTGAAATGCTTGGTACATCGTTCACTGCTCAACACAGTGATGCACGTGTTATAGATCAGCTCATATACAAATGGAGTCATTCGCGTGCTGTCATTTCAAACGTTCTTTCACATGAGTATGTTAAGACTGCGAGGTCTGGTTGGAGATTTTCAAGAGATGAGATAAGACGAGATGTGTGGCGATTATTTGGGGGTAGCTACGAGGAATTCATGAGTAAGACTCTAAAGTAATGCGAAGAGATTATGCCACCAGTGCAATATAAAATAAACATTTTTGACATCAGGGTCGGCTTGTAATCGTTTAAACACCACGAATGGCCTAGACGTATCCCGGTCTGGTGCTGGAGGAAGAGAATACACCAACCAGACAGGCGGAGGATCCATGCCTAACAATAGCACATCGTCCTTTAAGACGTAGGTCAAACATGGGTTCAGATTATATTCCGCACAAAAGAAGAACGCCTCAATTCAGTTACATTCATTATATTCAATGCCAATGGAGTCGGCCAATGGACAAGGTTGCGCAAAAGGAACTTGTGGTTATCTACTAGTCTCGATGACTTCGGTCATCATATACTTGTCTATAGTTCTAGGTGTGCACCCTGAGTAAAAAACAGCTGCCGCCACGATCAAAACCCACGATAAAAACAGCAAACGTAACTAAAATGTTCTCGACCTGTCAAAATCAACGACTCGAGGTAAAGAAAACTTCTCAGCGATGAGATCATGTCATACGTGAGGGCGAGCCGAATAATCTAGTTGTTATCCCGGAAATAAAGACAGATGATATAATCGTCTCGATTCTAGTCGTATTACCCTCATTTGAAGACAACACTGTAGCGAATCGATTGGATGGAAGGGGTCTACAAGGAAGTACCCTATGTGCTCTTATGAAGAAAATGTAGATAGAGAGACGGAGCTGCTTCAGGTTATTGGAGTTGAGACTGCAATGGTTTTGGGGGTATCTACTGGTGTTGGAATTGTGTTTCACTCGGCCCACAACTATCCTGATACGCGTTAGCAGCTTTTCTGGTCCATTCCATTCTCTTATAATCCAATAAGTATACGAGGACTACTTCTGGAGAAGCAAAGGTGATAGAACAATTAGATCGGATGAAGGACGCCTTTCCAGCAGACATCGACGTGATTTGTGACCTTCTCGGATCACTCTCTAGCAATCCTGATACATTCATCCCCCAAGAAGCATGAGTTCACTAAGTAGTTGACAGAGGGAGCGATTGATGTGCCAGTAAAAGTAGACGTCGGGATTGCAACTGTCAAGTTCAACGAAACTCCAATCAAAAGTGCGTTCGCAGAGCCATTGGCTCTCTCTTAACCTGGCAGGACTCGTAGAATATGTGGCAAGTTAGCTAACGCTGATCAATTCGCTCTTCCGGGGTGCTTTCCTTCTATTATGATGGCGCAGGATATTTAGTCCTTACTGATACCTAAACACATTTGTTGACGTGTACGGCAACGCACTCGAAGACCAGATTTTCGTCTCAGTGCATCTGCGGGCAAGATTTGAATGAATTTTAAATGTTTGTCGTGGCATGGGTCGCATGACTGTAGGTTTGCAATTGGCGACTTCACAGAAAATTGGGACTGGTAATATGAAGATTCATCATAAAATATTAACTCACAGCTAACTTGATGAATGAACAAAAGCCGGTGTACTCGTCCACATTTGCTACAGACGAAGTAATTAGTTAGGTGTATTTTCCTTTTCTTCGCACTCAGAGGGTCCCATATTTATTTCAGCAGCTATCTCTGCATTTGCTTGGCTGTTTATTTTGTTACTAGTTGCCACGTTGTCAATGCTTGCACTTTGATTGAATAAACTGGTTATCGTTTTCGATCCAGCTCGACTTAATGTATTGGATTTCTTGTTCCTTGCTTGACGAATCTGTCCTGTTGGATCGACTATTTTAGACGAGGACGTTTCTTCTGATGCACCTTGATTAGCAATGGCGGCTACAGTTTTCGAATTGTTTTGACGGGTCGGATGCGGGGCCTTCCAGAATGTTGCTTTATCTTCAAGAGTCGACTTTGATATTTTGTTGCAACTTGGTGAAAGAAACGTCTTGTCCCAATCAAGGTTTGGATCCATAATAACCTTAAAATGTACGACCATTTTTTGTACAGGACAATTTAATCCAAGAAAGACAAATGCATGAAACATTATTGCATCTTACAGACCTTCATAGCTTTCACATCTCCTATGCTGGGAATGGACCTGAGACGAAGGTATTCAAGAAACGTGGGTGCTTTCATCTGCCGATTGATGTACGTCTTTAATTGTTCCCTTGTTTTGGTGGGAGGACGTCTAGGGTCAAACGATCTTTGAAAGCTTTCCAATTGATGAATCAAAAATTTCACCGTATGATGTCTGTCTTTGGTGCATATCAAATCTACTCCCTCGAACTCTCCGTTGGCTAACTGCAGCCTAGGAGGATGATCATAGCAAAATGATTTGACGAATATCTTGTTAATCATGTATATTCATGGTACATTGCTCACAAAGTAGGCTCACCTCAGAGTCTTGACTCTTTTCAGCCTCCTTTCTCTCTCCTCCTGCGATTTGGCACCTCGAAAAAGGTTTTTGGCTTTATCCTCATCACCCTCCATGACAAATAACTTTCTGGACATTCCACAATTCTGCAACTTGTACATTTGGGCTTCAAAGAAGGTCAATGGTTTGAATTTCTTGCTGTCTGCAATGAGGCATTGGCATACGTCTTGCACATTCTTTCGTTCAATGACCATGTCCAAGACTCGTTCGTCCATGATCTCACCATTGCCATTGGCGATCAATCGTGCAACATAGAGATAATCTGCAGACGGCAAAGTGGTAATTTCTGAATAGACTCCTCCAAAATGGGCATTGATTCGTTTCTCGACCATTTGTAGAAAATTACTGGAGCATCCGAACTCACGATGATCCATGAGTAGAACAATTCTCCATTCTGCATTAACTGGTAATGGCACTTCGGGTGGCAAAGAGTTCGTCGTTTGTGTCTTGCGACTTTGTTTCGTAGCGCTGGTATTGGAAGTTTCGTTATTATTTGATTTATTTGAGTATTGTCGGCAATAATCGTAGTAGGAATTAATCCTGGAGGCACCGGGACGTCTTTGTGCGAAGAATTTCTTGTCTAATATTGAGTCCACGGAAGATACTGAGCTATCGTCACTAGTGCTGCTTCGTCCGAGACATTTCTTTGGATTTATGGATATGTTGTTCTGTGAAGATAATACCACTGTTTCATGGATGGAGTCGAGTGAGTGAACGGAACTTTCATCAGACTGCGTATCATGTTCGCAACAACTGGGGGCGCACTCATCTCTGGATGCATCTTTATCTGGAGCAATATTTCGATTTGGTTCTCTGGTTATTTCATCGTCAAGGATAACTGCTTGACTTATTTCCTTTGGATAAGAGGCTGTGAGAGACTCGGATGCCCGTGGACAAGAATCGTGACCTATCGACAAGATGCCCACTTTTCCCCAAACGGAGTCATTCGAAGAGACGGAACTCCCATCATCATCTTCATCTTGCTCACTAACCACTAAAGCCACCATATCATCGCCCGCAGCATTCTTGGCTCGAGAACAAATTATTCCCTTTCCCCAAATTGAATCGTGGGAAGACGCGGACGAATTGTCGCTATTGTCGGATTCTAGTTCTCGAGGTGTGATTAGGCGGCATGGTAAGTTAGCGACTACGGGATTATTCTCGTCGTCGCTCGAGTCGATCGTGATTATTTCCATGCTTGTTGCCTGGGTGCCTACCTGTGCCTACAGCAGGCCTACAGCCATTTAATGTTTCATGGCGTTCCTGGCGCGGTGTGGAGGACGTTTGACTTACACTTGAAAACACGTAGGCGAGGGGAAAATGTTGGCCCACTAAAATGAATTTGTGACTCACGCCATGTTCTGTAGATATGTATGGTTCTTCTATTGAAAATCATTGGAGCCCTCTGAAGCCCACTTGGTTTTTGCTCACGTAGCTCGCCGCCAACTACCACCTGAAGACAGCCAACGACAACCTGAATTTGCCTCAAGACTGCATTGGATAGAACGACAACAATGGCACTTCGTCGACCACCCACACGAATCGAACTAAAGGCGGATGATGTTGAAGAATACGACAAGGTGTGATATACGACATTTCAATGCTTTTACACCGGTGAACCTGTGAGAGTGGAACAGAGAAATTCAATCGTGATGTGCGCAGCGCGTCTACGGCCCATTTTATATTTTCGCAGGGTCCGTATTATTTATTTCAAAGCGCCTTTAATGAAATAGTGGAGATGCTTTGTTCTCGAGTTGAATTACTTTGTTGTGCAATTTGTGTCTGTTAGACTGGGACCTTGTATCAGGTATCGCACTGCCTGGAAACGGAATCTACACTAAGTGGCATTTCAACTTGATTTTTCAAATCGAGTGCTTCGGGATATGCTTAACTTCTATTCTCATTCATAGTTCAGTGTCATATATTCTCCGCGGTTGTTTCTAAGTGGCGTTATCAATATTTGTTCTTTGGGGAGAGAATCCGACTGGCTTTTAAACACTTACAATCCTCTTTTTGCCCCTGCAGATCATGAGAGAACGCCGTATCTTCGCAGAGCAGCAAGCTATCCGTGAACAACAGCATAAGGGAGAACAAACACAGCAAAGGCAGCCATCACAGGGGGCAGCTCTCTTGGGGGCATCACCTTCATCACTGATGTCATCTCATAAGAAACCGACTGCTGCAGAGAGGATTGGGTACCGACGTCCTAGATAACTTTTGTTTGGGAATGAGGGATTTTGTGTTAGTTTCGAGAGACGTATGGTTTGGAGGATACACTCTGATGAAAGCATTGTCTCCAGTTAAAAATGAGGCATTCAAGAGGTTTATGATCAAAGCCATTCAATGTTTCTTAAGTTTCACCTGTCATGTCGTTTCAAAGAGAAAGGAGAGGAAGATGACTCTTAATTCTATTTAGCATTGTAGTATCCCAGCCATACAAAACTAGGTACCTAGTGCTGATGAGGCAGGTGTCCCTGGGACATTTTCACTTCAAGTTCCATGGCAACGAAAAATTCGTAACAGAAGAAAGATGCGACAAATGAGATTATACTCATAAGATAAACAACAGTTGAGACAACTTCTTAACCAACACATCTTATTAGACACGCCACCTGCTAATGATGAGAACAATGTCTCTGGGGCGCTTCCTTTTGCAAACAAATAACACGAGAACCAAAGGATCTTCTGGCAAAGATATAGCACTTAACGAAGAGGAGATTTCGGATGATGATGACGTTCCTCTTGCTGTTATTGGCAATTGCTTCATTGTCCCCATGCAAGAGCACAGAAAATACCAAAGGTGGTGATGAGCAGTCCCTGTATGTAATACAATACTCATAAATAATTGGAAATCAGAAATCAGCTGTCTGGTTATGAACAAGGATTCACTGCATATAACACTAACAATAAAATGCATGTCGATTTTTCTTATTCGTAGAATTAATACAAGACATCTCGGCCAATAATTTTTAGTATGCAATTTCCTGTTTGTACCCCAACCAGCTGTTGGGTTACCCCAAACTGAGTAGCCTGATGGTGATAGAAAATTCCCCAATTTCCAACAGAAAGTCATTTCTATTGGCCAAACCAATGTCACAAAATCATGATGCAAAATTTTGGATAGGCCAATATGGCATAAAGATGCACTGAAAACTGCATAGCGGGTTTGTGTTCAGCATACAAAACCACAGCCTAATGCAGACAAGTTGGCCCAACAAACATGTACAAACTTCCATATAAGACCATGGAGAGCTAGGTAAATTATTTGTGAACAGGATGGACATGAGCATCAATGTCAATGAGAAATTTGCGAGGATGATGGCTAAGGTTGCTCAAAAATAGCTTAATTTTTCAAAGACAGCCAGCCTTGTTCCTGCTGGATGGACAAATGAGTTCGTAGCATAACTACATCTGCAATTTCCATTTTCTTTGCAGAGTGCATTTAGTATTGCAGCTTTTTGTCTGGTGTGGACTTCAAAGATGTCCTCTTCTTCCAAGTTGTATCTTTCTCTGCATCACACAAAATATATGCAACCTATTCAGGCTTGAAGAATCATGGCTTTCTGAAGGGAATGATGTTGCAAAACCACTCCAAGGCATCTGTTCTCTTTTGGGGGAGTCACTCCCCAAAATGAGGGTGTATCAACAAGGCATGTCAAATCTCAACACCTCAATGCTGTTGATTTTCCGATTGTGGTCAAACTCAGACAATCACGCATACATCTTTTAAGATGACTTTATGAGTAACCAGAATCAGTTAAGCAATAGTAGACATAGTCATTGGTAACACCAGTTGCTTGAAGGTGACTCTATCAGACATGCTGGAGTTGTGTATTGAGATATATTGGCATCTTGGCTGAACCCAGGTTAATGAGAATACGCATGATTTTTTTGCCAGAGATTTTGTCTGTCAACTATCATTAATTTTAGTTTTCCAAGAATCCATTGTCGAAGTATTATGATCACAAAAAGTGACAGCTAGGGCATTGAGTATGAGATAGTTGTTTACTGTCTGCCACCCAAAGATTGTGTAAACTAATGGACCATTTCCTGCATCTTATAATAACATCTCAATTTTCCACAGAGACAAGTCATATGAAAAAGCATCTCACTGAAAGGGAGGTTCATTTTACTATCAGCTACCACTTGAGATTAAGTGGTCAGAGACAGTGGTTATGGTGGCAAGCCTGACAAAATTGTCATGAAACAAGTAGACCATTCTGAAGACTTTGAAGGATTCATAGAGCAGACCTGTCAAGATATGACTCCTGTTAACAAAAGGCTTATCTTGAGGAAATGGTTTCAAATAAAAAAGAGCCAATTCAAAGATGTGGCGTTATAAGATAGTGTTTCGGGTTGTGGTTGTGATTCAGAGTTTGAAAATGGTAATCCATTATGTGATGCTTAAATTGTGGGCATTGTAAGTTGGCAGTGCTTTTGTATGGATGAGTTTGATTTTGATTCATGCCAAGTAAATTGACATGAGCCAAGGATGCTCTCTGGGACCTCCAGCCAGTGCTGGGCCCATGAGCAGGACATAGGAACTCCTGCAAACCGAATTCTAACCAGTGGAGGAAGAATCCTACCAAACATCCCAAATTTTGGCAAGACCCTTTGGCAAGATCAATGAATCTTGCCAAAACCCTTAATAAAAGCTACACCCAGGAATCTTGCAAACTTTTTATCAACCCTGCCAGAATTTTGGTGAATCCTGCCAGGCTATTCTATACAGCCCCTTTAGGCACACCAGGAAGCTTATTGGCATCCCTGAATCCAAGTGATCTAAGCCGAATGGTGGGTGAAAATTAGTTGTAGGTAAGAAGCAGGGATGGCTTCTTAGTATTCAATATTAAAATTATAAGCTATTCTTAACTGGATCAAAATGAGGATTGCCACTTGGTGATCCTCATGCTTTGTCATGTGTTTGACATGCTGATCGAATTGTATGGGTTTACTTGTACCCTCTTGGATTCAGGGATGCC
>JALLPD010001784.1:0-11333 GCA_036940065.1 Cyclotella cf. meneghiniana | reverse complement strand
TATGGTTGGTATATGACATATACCACAGGTACACCAGCCAAAAAATACAAATGACTGCCAATGACTGTGCTGGTATGTGCCTGGTATCTAAGATATACCCGGCGTATACTCCCGTTTACCGATCGTAGTGACCACTCCTTGTTTGTAGAGGAGATGATGCAAGCTTAGGCATTTCCCACATCTCACAGTTGTTTGCAAATCTACTGGGTAATCTAATACCAGGTTTGGTTGGCTATTTGGAGCACACATGAGACCTAATATGATACGGTCTTGCATTTTGGGAGGGCCTAGATTGGCATGAATCTTTCTTACATTAGGTGTCCGATTTCCATCAAAAAAGGCTGTCTAATTCCATTGGATTGCCCTGTAAATTTTTTGATCCGCCAGGCAGACAGCACCACCCCGTTTTTCTCCTCATCCCCAACACAAGCACAGCAATCCAATAATCATCCATTCAACCATTGCAACTAGCATTAGCACATTCCTGTGTCTCCCAGTTTGTCAACCAATTGGCTAATAATTTAAGTCCATTATTATTTACTATCCTGTAATAGTTCCATAAATCCATTGTAGGTTATGTCTTATTTCACATGCATTGATATTTATATGTATGCACTGGGGTTGTAGCTTGCCTGTATGTTATACCATATCACTTATGGCATTGTCACCTTCCCGTAGATTGTCATCGCACATCATATGGTGCCACCCCCTCAGTGGCACCACCTGTGAGATCATACATAATATGGTTCCACCACCCCTCAGTGACATGATATATCATACAGTACCACCAAACGGTATTTTATATTTATGGTCAATTATAGTCAGTGTCCTGAAATGGTCAGAAGACTAACAGCTTGTATAAATAATTTTTATCGAATTGGCAACAAATATAAGAAAGCTAATGAATTGAAACAGATCTTACAACTATAATAACATATCATTTTTATTTATGTCAGTATTTTTTTAAATCGATTCAACAAATTGTTAACATATTTTTTATTTATGTCTAAATATCATTTCTACACACCTTTTGTCCACACACAGATACTGATTTTTGTGCACGTGCGCTGATTTTAGCGCTAACGTATGTTATTTGAATTGATCGCGTGACAATCTGATTTTTGTGCACGTAATTTTTCTATGGCAAACGAAAAACACTCTGATTGTGCGCAGTCATTTTTTATCACATGCATAGGCAAAATTCTCACTGTAGACCCACTATGTCAATTCATTTTAATTATTTGAGTAATAATAAAATATCCCCCTTTTTAGAGAAAAATTAATTTTAAGACATATCTTAATTTTGTCACACATATAACAGGGTGAAAAAACACTGCATTGGCATGTGTTGTGGAAATACTGAAAGCACACATATTCAACCTCAAAACAGAGCTAACATATCAATGATAGGTTTTGCGGTGTTATATACATAACAATTTATTGACATACCTTTTTCATATACATAATTTACCATGGAAACAAAGCATTATGCATTTAATGGATTGATGCCAAAATGTTAGCATGAAAGTCATGTAAACCTGTGCAAGGTTGTTATGTAAATAACAAAATATACCTAGCACAAAAAAGATCAAAAATAATGGATACAACCAGCTCACAACAAAAAAATATAGAATTCCAAAATCATGCTCCAATTGCTCTTGCAGACGGTCGTGTAAAAATTGAATATTTGTTCATGTGTTGATGAGACATCAATTACAGAAGTTACATACATGACTGAGTCACATCTATACCAAAGAGTCACTCACCACTCTGACATATCTGTTGATGCATTGCTTGCATTCTGGGACTGTTATACATAACAACTTGACAAAGGATATATGTTACATGCATATGAAAGTTACATTCTTGATAATTCATTTTGTTAAATACATATCTAAGGTTCATATATCACAAAATGTACTTACCATTCCTACATATCTATTGCCTTGTGTCAAGTTGCCTGACCTCTGAAACTTTTATATTTATAACAATGTTATGAATGAAAATTGTTTCATGTTGATGAATGTTATGAATGAAATTGCTACATGTGTATGCGAGTTACACCCATGACAATTTGTGTTGTTGGCAACTCATCAATCTGATGTACCCATTTGCAAGCATAAAATTAGGGAAGAAAACACTCCCTGTGCAGAGACATCAATCATGGATTGATGCTAAAATGTTAGACACAACCCATGTAAACCTGTGTGAGACTGTTATGTATAAAACAGCATAAATCTAGCACACAAATAGACCAAAAATTATGTAAAAAGCCAGCTTGAAATTCTTGGCAAACAGTCAACCCAAAATGGTGTCTGGCAGGATAAAATTTTCACAACATCAAAAAAGGGCAAATGTCCACTATAGGAAGCCTCAATAATGAAACCAAAAGAAGAAATTAGGTCAAGCAATACAACAGAAAGAAATGACTGAAAAAAACCAACTCACCTGTCAAAACACAACAATAAACTAAAACATGGTGACCTGCATGAGTTAGCAATCAGAAAATCAAAAAGAGGTTGAAAATCCAGTTGATGTCCTCGAAAAGGGAGCCGAAATGAAAATTGGCCGAGCACGTCATGGTTTAAGTAAAAATGATTCATGATGGTATGTGGATGGATGCCAGCATGTACTGGCCTGTGAGGGAGCTGGTGGTCTTGCTAGTCTTGCCAACTGTCACAAGAAAATGGACTTCCTCCTACAAAATCATGAATCACCAGGACAATTCGGAAAAGCTCAGAGAAAAAAGGAAAGAAACACCTGTATGTTTTTTATTTGCATGCAAACAAATTTTATTATAATTCATATAATTAAAATAAATTGACAAACCGGAGTCTACAGTGAGAATTTTGCACACTCATGTGATAAGAATGAATGCGCACAAACAGAGTGTTTTTCATGCGTGGTAGAAAAATTGCGAGCACAAAATCAGATTGTTGCGTGATTGAATTCATATGTTAGCACAAAAATCAGTGTGTGTGCACAAAAGTCAGGAAGTACTATAGCACACCTGTGGCTGTGTGTGGAGAAAAGGTGTGTATAAATGATATTCAGACATATATAAAAAATATTTTAACAATTGGTTAAATTGGTTTAAAAATACAGGCATAAATGAAATGATATGTTGTTATATTTGTAAGATCTGTTTCAAAGCATTAGTTTTCCTCTCTTTGTTGCCACTAACTTTGATAAAAATTTATTTATATAAGCTGTTGGTCTTCTGACCATCTCAGGAAACTGACCATAATTGACCATAAATATAAAATACTGTTACTCAGTGGGCTCTGGAATTGATACCTGAATTTGGATAAGCATTATGCCGTGACAGCACCCCCCATATGTAACTGTATACTACAACAAAAGATGGCTATGTCAGGCCAAGCAGAGGAGCCAACAATATTCCTGTTAGTGACCCAATCATTATGCTCTTACCAGGAATTACTGTACTTGCACCCCTGGATACTTACTAGTCACATCTCCTATCATCAGACATGCTATTGATGAAGTTAGAAAGAAATATGTAGAAGACTGAAATCAGCTTGGTGATTTTTGAGTTTTCTAGATTTTATGTAATGCATCATACCCATTAGTTTTGTTATGTAACCATGGATCATTTTTTCATCAAAATAATCCTCTGAATATGCTCTAATACCTTATGTAATTTATTTTACATCTAAATACATTTAAATAAACATAGTGGTATTATGTAGGCTGATTGCAGCTTTTTACACAGTGCAGATAGCTGCTAGAGATAAATGAAAGAACACCTGTAGTGAGTCACTCTCTATGTCCATCATACATAGATACTCAATTAATACTGTGATGACTTCCAACACATTTTTTGATTTGGTCATGATTAAGACATGGTAGAATATACACCTGATTCACAGGACTTCCTAGCAAGTTACATGAATGGATAAAAGTCGAAGGAAGTAATGCTGGATATCAATTCAGAATACATACAAGTTGGAATCCACTTTGAACCTTTGGGTGGACTTTGAACCACAAACAAGATGACTTACTATTCCCATGTAAGTTTGTAGATATGGTCCCTTAAATTCACTCAGATGCAAGATGTCAGAAAGTCTGTCCATAATCCAAATGCAGAAAAAGATTGCACATAGTTGCATGCTCATGTGTCATCATTATGTGATGATGTCCCCATTTTCAACAGTTTTGCTATTTGACATCAATGTCAGCATAGAAAACACACCAATTTCTATGTGGTGAACTTTGAACCAATTTATATCATTTAAGAGGTGTAACGGCAGCAAATTTTGAGGTGGTAATCAACAACCTGAAGAATTTTGGAGCTAGACTTTAGCCCTCATGATAGTCCAAAGGTTTTCAATCTTGGCCGGGGTCTCAAAGAGTGCATATTGAGGCCACAACAATGGCCAAAGATATCCAACATTCTGTGGTTCAAAGTGAATTCTAAGTTGAACTTAGATCATGTCCTTTTTCTCATTCCAGACAGTCATATGATGACACAGATATTGAGAAAATTTTCTCTTAGTAGCAGATTTCTACATGCACAGTTATTAGCAAAACTGAAAAATTTTACATTCGTCAGAATTAGTACAACAACCTATGCACAAAAAAGTTCACAAACATTGCAGATTATGACAACATAAGGCTTAGTGTGAACCATAAGGAAGTTCAGGGAAACAGAATGAAATCATAAAATTAAAGGATTTAATCAGGGTTAGATCATTTGCCAGCAACTATACATTTTTGGGACTAAATTTTACTTTGCCAGGAGAATAGTAAACATATGTTAGCCTGTGATTACATCCCATTTGTTTGTGTTGGTGACTGTAAGGTGGTATGTAAGAACCATGGTGCACTTATGTTGAGGTAACACTTGCAAATATGAGAGGCAAGAATTTATCATCAAAAATACAAGAGAGAGTGACAAAGCAGAGTTCCTAAAAGATGAAATTAAGAGGAATGAATTTACACAACTTCTGATTCAGACCAGCTGCCTCATGTGAATCTCACAAAACACTGCATCTTCAATACGTATGATAAGCTAGATCTCATGTGCATCTTTCTTAGGCATGACACACCTTCTTTTTTCATAGATACAAAAATTGTATTGTTGTATCCCTATTCTTGTGAGTGGAATATTTTTGTATACTTGAGATGCAATAAAACTACACCGTTCTTTTAACATCTATGTCATTCATCTTTGTTGAGAGTTGTCCTTGTTGCATCATAGAAGATGTATGTTTACTTACATAAATGTACTGAGGATTCAGGAAAAGGAGTATATATAAAAGAGTCAAGTCAGTGTTGGTAGTAGTGCCATGTGGCACCTCATAACTGATGAATGGATGAACAATATTGTCTATGATGTAGTAACATCTTACCTATAAAAACAAACCCCATTGAAATCAAAGTTAATCAATCAGGCCTGAAAAATGACTCAGGCATAAACACAGATGACAGCCAGGGGTCATTACTGCTTTAAGTTATCTATGTCCAGTATTGTAACATAGAGAGCTTGATCACTGGGTAAAAAACATGTGAATGGTTGGTTTGTGGACATTTGCACATTCACAATAAGAGCCACATTGAATCATGACAATAGTCAGGATCATTCTGGAAACAAAATCATTCCAGACCACAAAATTTAAATCATTTCTAAGGGTTAATCCTTTTCCAAACTTTTAGCCATTTTGGAGCAAAACAGCTTAAAGTTTGGAAAATGATTAAAAAATATATATTGAAGCCATGTGACAAAATCTAAGCCATCATACATAGGAATTAATAGGTTTTCTATAAGAAAGCCAAAGAATGTTTTAACAATTTTGAAGCCAAAAGGCTGAAATTTCGGACAAAGTGTCATTATATCTTTAAGCCATTTGACAAAATTTAAGCCATATCCAAAATTTAATCTATACATTCCAACGACTATGCATAAGAGAAATGAGAAGATCAGAACTCAATTCAAAAACACTTCAACACTTAAACATCAGAAGTGGTCATTCATATGATACCGTAATTTTTTGATGTAGTGTATTAAGGCCTCTGGTAGTAATCTCTTTTATGCACCGATCATTTTTCAGGCTTTTTTATTGTATATGGTCAAACCCATTGTCAGCGCTTGATGAAGGGTGTGTTTTAGTTGGAATGCTACAATGGTACAATAACCCTACAAACACTGACACAGCATTGCATATCTACCTAGGTAGTGGAAGGAAGATAGAAATCTTATGTCCCTGAATGTTACTATGTACTGTTCTGAGTACAACGAGAACAACACACACACACAAATTACTTGAGAGTTAGGCATGGTAAGATGAGCATAGCAATTATCTAGTTTTATTGCATCCTGTAAGCAAAAATAAGCCATGCACATTAATAGGGAAACAATTATACACAAACTACTGTATCTACAACAAAAGTTTCAACTACTTAAGATCTAAGATATATATGAGATCTGATCTACCATATGGTGTGACATAAGTGTCTTATGATGTTGCTGGTCTGACTACAACCAGGGTTGCTTTCTGAAACTTTCTGGTGTTGTTTTGAAAGATGACAAATGATCCATGGATGTTTGGATGATTAAAGGCGATAAAAACATGATAAATTGGTGGCAAGAGACAGCACACAGATTTCTTCATACAGTGGTGTATTCTGAAGCAGGTATATATCAGGCATCGGCCATGCTTGTGATATTTTTGCTGTTATTAGTGTTGTCTGTCAGTTGCAAGGAGGAATTGTTTGATAATGGTTACAATTTGTAAATTTAAGATAGTGTGGATTATGATGATCTTGAGTTAATTTAAGTGTACATTTGAGTGTACATTTTGATTTTTACCATCAAGTTAAAACAAAGAACAACTGACCTTCAAAGACACTCCCAGATCAATGTATGGTATCATGTGGCAAATAATGAGAATACTTGAAGATTCAATTTACTGTGTTGCTTGTACCATGCCATACATGTATATTTCAAAAACGATACAAATGAGTACCATACCATACCTAGAGTTTTTTCTTTGTGAGGTATCGTACCTATTGTACCAGGCTCATTATTTTACAGGCTCTATAATACCACTCCCTCACATAAAGATTTGTGTTCGCATACCATACCCATAGCCACCTTCAATAGAACATTACACTTACTTCGCGAGGGCAGACGGGAGAGTCTCTTTCGATTATGCCATTGCAACACAGCAAGGCGGAGGTTGCTTTCCTCTTCGATGTTACAACAGCATTTTGTGTTCGCGTATCAGTCAGGGCCATGGAATAGTGCCTTCGGTAGTTGTATCTTCGCAAGCACATAAAATCTAAATAATTGATTTAGTAGCGACTGCTTAACTATCAACTTCCTTTCGAAAGGACAAAGAAGCATGCGGAAGATCAAAACGAATAAAATAACTGAGGATGAGTCGCATCCACAAGCCACCCTTCAACTTCCATGGCACACCTTGAATATTGAAGAGTCTTTGAAGAGCTTAAAACTCAATAACAACACCATCAAAGTTGGTCTGACAACGGATGAAGCTGCGTCCCGGCTCGAGACTTACGGTCCTAATACAATGACTGAACAGCGCAAAAAGAGCATTTGGGAACGTATCTGGCATCAAATCAACAATGTTCTAGTGTATGTCCTTCTCTTTGTTGCAATTGTCTCACTTGTCCAAGCTGTGTCTCCCCATTTCAACACACGTGGAAATACGAAATTTACGGCCTGGTTTCAAGTTGCGCTCATCATTGGTGTCATTACTCTTAATACATGGATTGGGATATATCAAGAGGGTAATGCTGAAAAGGCAGCGGAGGCTCTCAAGAATATGCTCAGTACTGATGCAAGGGTTTTAAGGGGTGGGAAGGTGGTAATGATTCCTGCTGGTGAAATTGTTCCCGGAGATATTTGCCACCTACATGTAGGTGACAAAGGTATGATATCTATAGAATGTTAGGCATGCTTTCGACATCAATAAAAATTAAAGTCTCGGCCCTATTCATATCAAAGTTCCAGCAGATTTGAGATTGATCTCAATAAGCAATTTGGCTACTGCAGAAGCTGCCCTGACAGGGGAGTCAGTTCCAATTGACAAGGTACGTACTTGAACAAAGTATTTCACATGAAGGTTTTTTGAGCTGCAATTCTGATTCCTCAATTTTATTCATATCAAAGACTTCAGATTCCATAATGCTTCAAGATGGTACCAATCCCGAACAAGTTCCTCTGGGAGACAGGAAGAATATGGCGTACAGTGGTAAGTCATTCGGAATTCATCATTTTGAAAGCTCCTTATATTTTTACATACATGTCTTATTGGAATTTTTCTGCAGCCACTCTTGTTGCACAAGGGTCTGGCTGTGGTATTGCTATTGCTACTGGAGATTATACTCAAATCGGAACCATCAATCGTCTTGTCAACAACACTGAATCTATCAAAACAGACGTGTTGAGGCAAATCGATCAAATCTCAAAGTTCCTCTTTGTCGCGATTTGCATCATGTGTTTAGCCACCTTCTTTGTGGCGTTTTTCTACAGCGACAATTATTATTACGATGCTCTATCGTCCATCAATATTGCTCTTACATGTGCAGTCGCCATGGTACCAGAAGGACTTGAGGCCATAGTCACAATTAGTTTATTCCTGGGCTGTAAAGGTGAATGATGGGAGACATGCTACTGTTTTAGGAGACATTCAGTCATGTTTGTGTTACCCTTTCATCTGTTGATATGTTGTTTCACAGATCATGGCAGCTCATAATGCCATTGTAAGAGCCTTGCCTTCGGTTGAAACTCTAGGATCGGTAACTGTGATTTGCAGCGACAAAACAGGAACGCTCACCCAAAATGTAATGTCGCTCACCGCATTTGTTACATCAAATGCCCACTACAAGAATGATGTGGACGCAACTAAACGAGAGCATGTTAACATGGTCCGTGATGATCTTTTCCTCGCTGAACGTGCTCCTCAGTCCCTACAAAAGAGTGGATCACAGATCTTATTGAATGGACAAAGTGCAGGACGACGGGGGCACGAATCGTCGTTCAAATTCAAAATAGAGTCTCTCCATGTACTTCCAAGTCAGCCTGCAGCAATATTTCCCAAACATGATGATGCAATCCCAGTAAAGAATGGCGAATCCCTGACTAAAGAATGGATCGAATCAGCGCTATCGTGTGGGATCTTGTGCAGCAAATGCGTTTTGGGTGAGAATGGAGGACGAGCTGGAGAAATAGGTAATCCTACTGAACTTTCTATTCTACGAGCTGCATATTTTGCTGGTGTTGATATAGATGAATTGAAGGCTGACAACCCTGTAATTGCAGAAGTTCCATTCAGCTCTGAATACAAGTTCATGGCTACAATTGTGGACCCGTCTCCTGATGATTCTGAAGGCAATTACATCTGCTATGTCAAGGGGGCGCCAGACAAAATGGTCAAGCTGTGTAAAAACCAAGCAAAGGGTGGTGTCATTGGAGAAGAGAATGTTGAAGAGTTTGACTCAAACTACTGGAGTGAACAAATTGCAATTTTAAGTTCGCATGGACTCAGGGTTCTAGGTCTGTGCCGTGCCATTGTTGACAAGGAAAGTGTAAAAGCTGGCAAACAACTTGGACAAGACTTTGTCAATGGACGGCCCGAAGGGAAGTGGCTCACAATGGTTGGATTATGTGCTATTATGGACCCTCCGCGCCCCGAGTGTGTTGATGCAATTGTCGAAGCCCACGATGCTGGTGTTCGTGTTGCCATGATCACAGGAGATCACAAAGACACTGCCACTGCAATCGGACGGATGCTTGGAATTGTCAACGAGAAGTTCAGCGAAGCTGTCACAGGACCTGAGCTTGATGCCATGAGTGATGATGAACTTCGAAACAGTGTGATGAATCATAATGTTTTCGCTAGAGCATCACCACAGAACAAGATAAGAATTGTAAAAGCACTTCAAGCCGAAGGTCAGGTCACAAGCATGACTGGTGATGGTGTGAACGATGCCCCTGCCCTAAAATCTGCAAATATGGGTGTAGCCATGGGTAAAGAAGGAACAGATGTTGCTCGGGAAGCAAGCAACATGATTTTGGCCGATGATAACTTTGCCACTATTGTATTTGCAATTAAACAAGGACGTGTGGTTTGGGACAACTTGCGTAAAGTCATGCTTGTCAACACCCCAATCAACAATTCACAGGGTCTCTCGGTATTATTCGGGCTCCTGGTTAGGCTGCCAAATACTCCTATCACTACAATACAGATTTTGTACTCGAACTTCATTTGTGCCGTGACCCTTGGATTTGTCTGCGCCATAGAGCCTGCGGAAGATGGTATAATGAAACTTCCGCCTCGTCGTGTAGGAAAGCGACTTATCGGTCGATTCCTTTTTCTTCGCATTATTATGGCCACTTGTGTATTGACTGGATGTGTAGTTGTCAGTTCGCTCATTGTTGACAATTCACCTCACTATGATTATTTGAATGTGTGCACTGGCACATATGAGGGATATGGACAAGTTGGCAAATACTGCTATGATGAAGCGGGGAGCAGACACTACAGCAATGACAGGTTGATGATGATTCGTGCAGTGGCATTCAACACTTTGGACTTTGGCGCTATCTCTGTTATGATGAGTGCTAGGTTCACGTACCTCAGTTCAATCCATCCCCGTGTCCTAATCGGGAACCCTTCTGCCTTGGCTTCCTGTGGCATTGTAGTCCTACTTCAAATCTTGCTAACATACACCCCAGGATTGAACAGCTTTGTGTTTAGTATGCAAGGCATGGATGGAATAGGATGGGCAATCACTCTTGGCTTTATGTTTGTTGTGTTTGTTTGCATGGAGATGGAGAAAGCAGTTCGTCGAAGTCTCAAGTCCAAGGGTGCAGACACTGATGACATTTTTGATCCTTTCATATTTGATAATGCTGAAGGTGTTGGTGCTATTGAAGTTAACATGACAATGCCAAAGGGCGTCTCAAAACTCAATCTCACAGAGCTTCCGCACTGAAAAGTTGGATTTCTCTTATCATCTATATCTTAGCCTTCTCTGACCCAACGCAGATCTACCTTCCTTCACTCTTCAAGATATAGTTTTATTTCATTGGATGATATCATGTGTGTTTGATGCTCTGGTGTGATGTGTGTTGAGACAGTGAATGTGATAAGGCACACACAATAGAATTTTGAGTTATGATTACCAGAGTTTTATCAAATACCTATTATATCTCTCTACACTCATGAACGTCTACATTTAAATAGGGAACTATGAAAATCATACATAATCCCGTATCTTTTTACTAGGCATCATACAAAAATTGTATGATTTTCCTCTCTCCCAAAAAAGAGAATTGCTTGATA